>SMSQ01018306.1:0-14379 GCA_019453375.1 Ctenoplectra terminalis
CTTTTAGGACAACTTAATATGCTGATTCTTTGGTGGAATATTAATATTAAAATAGAAACTCTATAAATTTTCAACGATGCATTTTTCTTAGTATTTTCTCTCATGATTCCTGACATAAATCTTCATTTGGTTTATCGTATCGTTTTTGCTGATTTTTACGTCCGGAATCGATCTTCTATTTTTATATAGATACACTTTTTCGCACACGTGTTCTTCAAGAACGTATCTATCGTGTAAAAACAGGATTGGGTGTATTCGAAACGTAAGAAAGAGCAACGAGGAAGAAAGAACCATGGTTGAAGCTGGATAGCGGATTGAAAAAGGCTGGGAGCACAATGCGACGAGCCCCCCACGTCAGCCGCAAACTTTATAACGTCGGGGCCGCGAATTTTGCAGAGCAATCTCCTTCCCGATGAGATTGCGGATCACGCTGATGACGTGAGTCAATTGTCACGCGAGCCGGCTGAATCCAATCGACCGGCGACGCCCTTAATGTCGGATTTTAACAAGCGGCTTAATCCTTTCCCCTTTTTTCTCGCTGCTCTCCGCGACATTTCCCTCGCTACCCTTCCTTTTCCCTTTTTTTTTCACTTCATCCCGACCCTTTTCTCGTTTCTCCAAACTCGAACCTTTTTCGTTTCAATTCCTATATTTTCTTCTCTATTTCTCTAGTCTTCTTCCATCTTTTCTTCCTCCTACACCTGGATATTCTCTTGCATCTTTTCTTTCTCTTACGCCTAAATATTTTCTTCCACTACCTTTCCTTCTTCGATTTTTTCTTCCTCCTATATCTAAATATTCTCTTACATATTTTCTTTCTTCTGCAACTAAATATTTTCTTCCATCTTTTCTTCCTTTTACAACTAAATATTTTCTTCCATTCACTTTCCATCTTCGATTTTTTTTCTTCTACACCTAAATATTCTCTTACATCTTTTCTTCCTTCTACAAGTAAATATTTTCTTCCACTCCTTTTCCATCTTCGATTTTTTCTTCCTCCAACACCTAAATATTTTCTTCCACTCCCTTTCCATCTTCGATATTTTGTTTCTCCTACACCTAAATATCTTTTTCCAATTCCCTTTCCATCTTCAATTTTTTCTTCCTCCTACAACTATATATTTTCTCCCAATTCCCTTTTCATCTTCGATCCCTTCTTTCTCTTATACCTAAATATTTTCTTCCACTCCCTCTCCATCTTCGATCTTTTCATCCACCTACACCCAAACATTTTCTTCCATTCCCTATGCTTCTCGATCTTTCCTATCTCCTACACCCAAATATTCTCTTCCATCCCTTTTCTTCTTCTCTGCCATTCCTCTGCCAGCCATCCAGCACGCAGGCCCGTTTCCCTCGCCATCAAAAAGTGCGAAAGCTTAATTGGAGGAATTGGATCTTCCGGCTGGCTGCACGCAATCAGATGATCCCCGCAGTTCAGCTCGCAGAAAATCCGAGCGTGGAGCCATGGGGAACCATGCAGCCGAGTTCAGAGGGACGAAGGGGTGGCACGGGGGTGGCAGACGTCGTAACAAACGACGGCCAACCGTCTGGCCGCCATAAGGGGCTTTCCAGCTTCTGGATTATATAGAGAAGGACTAACGGACAACTTTATACCAGTCAGGCCTCCGACCGGTCCCTATCGATCCGCTCGATCGTCGATACCTTCGTCTTCGCGTGTCGAAGATCGAACAACTCGTCTCTGGATCCTGGTAATTCAGCGATCGCGGTTCTCTCTTGATCTCCGCGATTACGTAAAACGTTTTTCTCAGTTATTCCCACGTGTTTCCATTTTTCTTTTTCTCCTCTCTCTCTCTCTCTCTCCTTTTCGTTGCTTGGTTTTTCGAGGCTGGTTCTTTCGTTTCGATGTCTGCGAGACGGGGGATTTGTTGCATCCGTTCCGTGTTGGGTCGGAGAGATGGTCGTTTCGGTTCATTGCCGCTTCAGTCATCGATATCGCGCATCGATCGCGTTACGCGAAGCCAGGGGACAAGGGAATATGTCCGAGGATCAGTGTCGTTTCAGTTCCTAGCTGTTTTCTTGTTTCTTCAACTCGCTTTTCTTTTCTTACCTTTCTTTTATTTTTTTTCATTTTTTTTGTTTGGTTTGTGGCGTAATTTATTTTTTTGCGCGCTTTGGTGTGTTTATTATTTTTTTTTTTCACGTTGAGGTTTCATTTATGTTTTTTTTTTCTTTGTTGGTGGACTGGTTTTTTTTTTTGTTTTTACGAATTTTTAAAGGGTTAGTTGTATTCTTTTCTTTGATTTCGTTTATTTTTTGTGTAGTAGATTGATGTTTGATTTGTTAACGATTTTTTTAAGTCATCGGTTTTTGTTTTTATTCCTCTGCAAAGTTTTTGCAGGAGTATTCCTCGTTTGACACCGATGTCATTATTTCTTCCTCTTAAGTGTTCACATAATTTTTTCTGTGCGTGAATCGGTGATTTCTTGACTTTTAAAAACCGTCCTAAAATATTTTTTTTTTCTTCAGTCTAATAATTTGATTCGATGCTTCCTGGGAATTGAATAATTTTCTTAATTTTCCAGACTCTTTCTTGTACCTTTCAAAGTGCATTTAATATTTTTTTTTCTTCCTTTTTCATTTCTACAAACTCCAATTCATAATTTTCCAATCATCGAACAGATTTATAAACGATATCGAGCTGTTTTCGCTTGTTCGCTCCCCTCCACCCACCCTTCATCCAGCAACAACAATTTTTCGCAAACATTTCTCGATTTAGCGCCATATAAATTCGAAGCGTATCGAAAAACAAGGGCCAGGCTACATCATTCGGCTCTTCAACGGCGCGCGATAAATTAAAAATCAGCCGGGACGGATTAACGCGACGAATCGAGCGCGTTTCTCCATCGTCCAACGATTTTTCGTTATTGAAACACGGTTTCCGTTGAAACGAAAAACACGAAACGTCGATTATTTCGTGCGTCGTGCCATAGCATGCCAATATAAAATTAAATCGTGTAAATAATTCCGTATAAATACAAACGGCGCAACGAGAGAGAAAAAAAAAAGCAATTTTTAAAGATCGAAATTGAAAATGTTACTCGAAACATTCAATTCCACTGTTGTGATACAATTTTTATCGCGAACAAAGCTTCTTCGTTTCGGTGAAGAAATAATAATAATAAAAAAAAAAAAAATAATAATAAAGGAAGACTGGAAGGTTCATCGATGCGGAGGATCCATCCACCAAGTTATATCTTTCGAGTTTCACCGCTCGGTAATCGGCTTTGCCCTAAGCTGACAGCGGAACACCGTCTTACAATCTGCTCGTGGCAGCTTTGCGCGAACCTGTCGACTTTGTAATCGATTCCACGGCCAGGGATCGATCAATGAATAACAGCTTTCAGCGTCCTCTTGCAACTGGACCAGTTTAACGATCTCGACTATCCACAGAGCCCATTCATCATCAATAACATCAACGGTATCGAACGAAATTATCCATACGCGATAGGAAAATGATCTATTAAATTCTTATCGTTCCAGTGTTATTAAAAACATATATTTTTTTTGCTAGAGAACTTAATAAAATTTATATTCTTGTACCATTTCAATGTTATTTAAAAAATATATATATATATTTTTTTTTGATAGAGAACATAACAAAATTTATATTCTTGTACCATTTCAATGTTATTTAAAAAAATATACATATATTTTTTGTTTTGATAGAGAACATAATAAAATTCATATTCTTGTACCATTTCAATGTTATTTAAAAAAAATATATACTTGTTGCCAGTGAACTTAATAAAAATTGATATTCGTGTGTCGTTTCAATGTTATTTGAAAAAAGAAAAATATTTTTTTACCAGACAACTTAATGAAATTGATATTTTTGTGTCATTTCAATGTTATTTAAGAAAAACACGTTTTTTATGAGTAAGTTTTTCACGAAATTGATATTTTTGTGTCGTTTCAACACAATTCGAAAGAAATCATTTTCACCGGTGAATTTAATAAAATTGATACCGTTGTGAATCTCGATTCTCGTATGATCACAGATAAATCAGCTCGAAAATATTCAGGCTAATTAGACCAGGCTAAAATTAGACACCAATCTCGTAGTGGAAGCTTTACGGTTGACGTTCGCTCAGAGCAAAGTGCCACCTGATAAGATCTGCTCCTTTGGTGAGCTATCAGAGGGCCAGGAATAACGGAGCGGCGCGTTTATGGCCGTTGACAAGTTTTACGGGATATTCTCAGTCAGCGCTGCTCGTAATTGCTCGCATTAATTGGCCTTCGGCGACGCTCGCTTTTTCAGACGCGGATTCCGCTTTGGGTTCCTCGCTTCCCACGTTTCACTGTCCCTGACGATGATAAAGTGGCCTTCGTTGCGTATATTCTGATAACGTTGGTGCCATTTTTTCTCTTCAATAGAAGGAAAAATGAACCAAAGATTGTTTAAATAATAATAATTACTCTGAATTAAAAAATAAGTCGTAAAAAAATTGTAGAAGACTTATTAGGACACCAGAAATTAATTTTAATCGTTACAAGTATAGTAGCTGAATAAAGTCATTAGTTCGAAACCAATCTCCGGTGACTATCCCTTACATAAAAGTTTATTCTTTAAAATTTACTTCGACATCATTTTTTTAATAAAAAAAAAACACCATTAGCTCACAGAAAGTCCAAAGTTCACAGAAAGGTTAGGGAAGAAGCGTGCAATCTTTGATAAATCCTTGTATCAATTTTAGTTGTCCTCAGAACAGCTGATAAATAATATCCCTTACCCAATTCTTCCTCCAATACTCGCTTTTAATTTTTCATTTCCATAAAAATGTGATAAATTCACCTATCAACTATACCTTTCCCGACTATAATTACCGAATAAATTTATCAACTTGAAACCAACTTCGTTTCACCTTCAATCTCCACCATTTATCCCTCGCTTAACAATTCCTTTCCGCTTTCAATTTTTCATTTCCATAAAAATGTGACAAATTCACCTATCAACTATATTTTTCCCAACTATAGTAGCCGAATAAAATCAATTTAAAACCACCTTCTGTTTCAACTTCGATCTCCACCATTTATACCTCGCTTAACAATTCCTTGCCGCTTTAAATTTTTTATTTCTCCTAGTTCACGTTTCCGACTCCGCTCGAGCGAGTCCAGAAGAAGCTTTCGCCGTGTCGATTCATCGTCGGCCGATCCAGGGACTAGATAAAGGCCGGTCGAACGTCAGGGTCCGAAGGAAGCCGGCAGCTGTGTCACAGGCTGCTCACCTGTTGTCTCTCGGCCTAATTACGCGGCCCGATATAAAGCGGCGTGCACGCGGACACGAGCACGCCGTTATGCGGCCGTGCATGCAGTGAACGTGGACAAGATTTATCGACTCGTTTAGCCCCCTCGTCCTGGAGGAGGGGTAAGGACCACACAAGAAATTAGCCAGGAGTAAGGAAACGCTGGCTTAATTCCGTTAGCACCTTCCGGCCGGCGACCGATTATCGCGTTCCTCGTATACACTTCTTTTTTACTCTTACATCTTTTTCATTTTGTTTCTTCGTTTTACTATGTTGGGTGTGTTGGATGGTTTCGAGCCAGGTTTCTGGTTCCTGGCAATGTTTTATCGTCCCGTAGGATTATCCACCTGGTGATTAACCTTTTATAGATTTATGCGACTTAGGAGATACATACTTGTGTATCTAGATTTCTTTTTATTTTCTTTTACTTATTTATTACTGTATCAAGAAAGTTTGTTCATTTATCTGTGCACTGATATCGGAGAGTGTAGTTTCTAAACAATTTTTGAATTAATTGAATTCTTTTTCTGATAAAAAAACAAGATTTGGATCGCAGAAGATTGAGTGGAGAAGAGGAAGAAGTGCACCACAGTTTGACTTTTTAAATGTTAAAATTAAAATTGATTTTTGATCGTTAAAAAAGATTCTTTCGTTGGTATAAAATCAGCTTTATTACCGGGTGCAATAATATATTTTCTACATCGTGTTTCATTTATAATTCGCACAAAATTTCTTCGTCTTGGGAGTATGAGTGAATATTTTCGATTGATATCATTCTGAATAAAAGATTCACCGAAGCTAATTAAATATTGAATGGAAACTTCAGTGATTCGAACCGATTTTTCTCGAATCGACACCAGCGCAAGAGCCACCCTGTAAAGTACAGTTCGCTTGCGAGCGCAGGACTCTCGAAGATATTAATCGCGAGCGTCGCCGCTTTGCATAATTTTGTAATGCATCCCGTCAACGAGTGATAACATCTTTCGCACGGCGAGGGAACGCACGTGGGTGTTTTGCGCCGCTCTCGTCGCTGCTGTCCCGCGCTTACGTAATCCTGATAGATTGGAATTATGCGCGAAATTTATGTAGCTCACAGTGCAAGAAAATCCGTCCCATAAGTTTATCGACACCGTACACTTCTGATAACGAGACATCCGACGCTCTTCTTTAAAAAAAAAGGATCCATCTTGCGTTTAAAAAATTTGTAGCCGCCATCTTGGCAAAGATGCTTCTTCTTAGCTCCATTTTTTGCTTGGACTAGTTAATTCATAACGTTAAGAAAGAAATTGTACGATAAAGATCGAAAATTTAAAGTCACTTTCTTGACGTTACTGATGTAGAATCGTTCATTAATTTTTTTATCAATTAAAATTAATTCCGTAGGTATTAATAGCAATTTATTGTGTTTTGTAAGGTTGCTGAAATCTTTTGTAAAGTAACATAGTTCTATGTTCTATTTTTTATAAATTCTTGGGTTGCTTGTAATCCATTGTAATTCCATAATTTCGACAAGTAGTGTAGGTAAAAAATCATTCAGCACCCATTTTAGCAAACACACTTAACTTTTCCTGTTGTTCTTAGTATTGGATGGATCCAATTTTATTTTTTTATTTTTTTTTAGAATGTTTACTGTTCTTAGGGATGCTCGTTTAGAACCTAACCTCAAAAAATATCAAGAGTCTGAATATATTGTTTAAATAAAAATTGCTCTTGAGAAGCATCGGTACCAATTTTGGTTCAATTAAGACGAACTAAATTTCGATTTTTCTTCCGAATATCTGCTCATCTTAAAGAGTGATCATTTAAAACTTAAGCTCAAAGAGATACCAAGAGCTTGAACATATTTTTTTAAATAAAAATTACTCAAAGCGAATGGTTTAAGTGTCCCCCATCGAACAACATCGTTACCACGGCTAAATCCTTTAACTGGTCGACGAGATTTCTCGAACGCCGCACTCTCGAGGACGTTTTGTTGGGAATCGGGAATTAAGTGCTTCGTGGAACCTGTTGTTCCGCCCTTCGTGGAACTTTTACAAGTATTCGCGATGAAAGCGCGTTATCGATGTTGCTTCGCCAGGCATTTCGATATTTATAAGCAGTTCTCGAAGTGTTCCACATCAATTTCCATGGAAGTTCACGTATTTATGGGGCAACTTCCTCTTGCGAGACCGTTTGTTCCTTCGAAATCCAAGCTTGATGAATTACCCGCGCAAATGAGTATTCTTTATGGTTTCACGGGTCAAGTATCGATGTTGGTTTCAAAGAAATATATTCCTGTGGAAAGCTTCCTCGGGGAAAACAGATATACACGAATAAAATTGTTAAACCGTGCCTCGCGAGCAACCATCGCTCATAGGATCCCCACGATTTCCCTTTGCTTAGGTCCCATGCGTCAGGATCCAAGGCAGCGGTTCTAAAAGTGAGCACGACTCGTTTCACTCGGACTATTTGTCGCAGCAAATCACGGCGAATCGTAAAGAAAAAAGCCGACTTGACGGATAACCGACGAGACGACGAAGGCTGTGTAACGAGCCGTTGCTCGTGGAAAGAAAAGAGCAAATGGGCCAACATCGGGTCAAATGAAAGCACGCGGACATTGTAATCGTTTTGCGCGATAATTTAACGGGCCGTCAGTCGTCTGAGTCGTTCGTGTTTCATTTCACATTTTCGATTAGCCGAAACACGACGTTCTTCCCCCTGTTCGCCTCTCTTATTAAAGCCTCTCTATTTCCTGTCAGTGGAGGTCCGTAAATCTTTCATCCTATTTTTCTTTTACCTCGAGCATACTTTTTTTTTTTTTTATGTTTTATTTTTCGCGTGTTTCGACGCTTTCTCTTTTTCGTATTTTCTTCTGCTTTCCGTGCTTCTGCTTTGGTATATTTTTTTTTTACGATTCGTAGTGTCTTTCTTTCGTATTTACTCTTATTTTGGTTGAACGCAAATCTGGGACTTTTACGGTGCTTATTTTCTTTCTTTAAGATTTTAATGTTTTGCATACTTTACGTGACTATCTGTTTCTTTATTTTTGTAGGGTATTTGCTTTTTTGGTAAATTATTAGTTCAGTGTTTCTACACTTCTTTTTCTTCTTTCTTTACCCTCCATCGCTAAAATTCCGTGTTATACTCATACACGCTAATTTTCCAAGGATTTTGTCGTTTAATTTCCTTTTTCCTATAATCACGACTCTTTTGCAGCTCTCTGTACCGTATTTTCTTCTTCGCTCAATCACTCGTTCACCATTTCTACTTCCTCTCGCCTCTCTTCTACACAATCTTTGTTCCTTCTTCACCTTCCATCCTTAAAATTCCGTATTACTTCCATACTTTCCAAAGACTCGGGTATTCAATCTTCTTTTTCCTTCGATCTTCCCTCTTCCTTCGTTCTCTCTAATCTATTCCTTTCCCTTCTCAATCTCCCGTTCGCTATTTCCACTTCCTCTCGCCACTTTCCTCATTTCCCTCGCTCCCATCCATTCCTTTCGCCGATTCCTCTTTCCTCCCATCGCTATTCCCTCTCTTTTTCTCTCTCTCTCTCTCTCTCTCAACGAACTCTCCATCCATCTCATCGTGGCCCTCTTTCCTCCCGATCCCAGCGCTGTGTTCGCGCGGCCTCCGGCTCTCGACAGCAGGCGCAGCAATAAATTTTCGCGCGCCGACACCGAGCAATATTTCCTTGCCGTTTGTACGCGCCAGTTCCTCTTTTTGCCGGTGCCCCCGGTACACGCGGATAAACGCGCTGCGTATTACGGTTAAACGGCGAGAAAAAAACCCGCCGGCCCGTTCCATTTCAATTTGCGAAATGGCGCTCTCCGGCTACCGGTGCCGTTGCTTGTCGCTGCTGTCGCTCGACGCGGCTTCCTTTTGCCTTCCGCTGCCCCGGACGCCGGATTTCATATCTCGCGTTCCTTGAATGCCAGCATCGATTCGCTGGAACGCTCGCCGCGATCTCGCGGACACCACGCCACTTCCTCGCTTCGCTCTGCTTCTTCGCGTTTTGGTTTGGTAGGTTGGCTCCAAGGCGAGCGAAGTGGTTCAGAAGTCGTGTTTCTTTTTTTTAAGGAAAATTGGTGAACTGTTGCGTTTACATATTCTCGGGACTCAGGGTTTTGAAATCTTTTTTTAAGTCGGGTGTGATGTTTGATACTGGAACTACTGGAAGAGTAGACTTATTTGTACGGAAGGAATTAAGTTGAAGGTGTTTTAGAAAATGCCTGCGATAGGGGTAACGATTCTTTGTATATACCTTTTATAGAAATCACAGAAAATTTCTGTGAATGTATTATTGAGAATTTGTAAAGATTCTGTGAGAAATTATGAACCAATTATTTTGTTGAGTACACTTGGGATTTAGGTGTTTTTTTTTAATTTTGTCTAAGTTAGGGGTGTTTAAGTGTAGAACTAGTGGTGTGGTTTTTTATATATTGGGTATATTGTTTAAATATTCTCCGGATTCAGGCTTTCAAAATTTTTTTAAATTGGGTACAATCTTTAAGTATACTTAAGATTTAGGTTTTTCAAATTATTAAAATTATTCCAAGTGTATAATTAATAGCATGATTTTCTGGGTACTTCCTACAATGTTTAAATATTTCCCAGGATCTTAATGTCAGAAACACTACGTATATCCGAGCGTGAAATTTTTAAAACTCAGATAAGACACCTAAATACTCTGAAACTTTAAAACCAAGTATCCTAAAACAGTACATAAAACTCCTTCCACCGCGTATCCTTCTCTCCCAATTTACAAACCAACCAATTAATTATCCCAATTTAAAGTAACAATCACAAATATAATTACACAAGTTTCGTGACTCGAGTAATTTTGGACAGAGGTGATCCGAATCGGAAAGATAAAGCCACGATGGCCATCGGTCCGTGACATCGAGCATCCAGAAAAAGGGCACGAGCGTCGAGGCTTTTTCCTGCTGTTTCCGCCACCGATTCCCGCGCTCATCCGCCACAATGCCGCATAAAAATCGGCCGACAACGCATCGGCCAGCTTATTAAATTATGCTCGTTAAGAAGTTTCCAGTTCGAGCCGGCGCGTTTAACATTCTGGCCATACCGACGCTTTGTCCTGCGATCGCGAGGATTCACCGGGATCGAGGACCTGTTTCCTGTCTGAATCAATGAGGAATTTCCTTCTTTCGTTCTTTCTCTTAATGGAGAACGACTTTTTTGCCAACGCTGGATTTTAATGGCTCGCTGATGGCGTTTAATAGCTGTTTCACCGTGGAGGAAGTCGCTGGTTTCACGTACTACTTCCTATTTCGCTTCATTCTTGTAATATTCTGGAGTATACCGGTAAGTTTTCCTCTTTCTTCTATGATACACATGAAATTTAATTATTCCAGGTATTTCTGATACATCTTCAACCTCTTGTCTTACTATTTTCTTCAGTAATTACGCGTGTTACCAATTGTTTTAATTGCTTCGATGCTGTTCCAAGAGTACAACGCTGAAATATAATATATTGGGTAGATTCAAGAGAATCGGATCGTTTTCTGTTTGACAGTGAAAGATTAATAGCCAGAATTTAGAAAGTTCATTTTTTATCACAAATTCGTTACCGGTACCCAGTTAATATGAAATTTAATTATTCGAGGCATCTCTGATGCTTCTCCAACATCTTGTTTTACTGTTTTCTTCAGTAGTTATATATGTTACCAATTTTTTTAATTGCTTTGACGCTGTTGCAACAGTACAATACAGAAATTCATCATTTTCTGTTCGATAGTGAAAAAATAATACCGAAAATTTATTTAAACTTCTTATTATAAATTGGTGATCCATACCCATTTAATTTGAACATAAATAATAAACAATCTTCTTTCTACTGAATTATTATTTTACTCCGATTCGCTCTAAAATTCCTCTCGATCTATCTTAATTTGTATCTTAGAGTAAAAATTAGATTAAAAATTGAACTCTGTCGCAAACACGGAGAACTTTTATCGTATCTGGATCATAATCATCGACGAGTATAATTCCTGATTCCAAGCCAAAGGATTAACTTCCGGTGTCGTCCATCTTTTAACGCCGCGTAACCTCCTAGGTTATGTAACGCGCTGTTTTAATTTTTATCGCGTAACAATTAATAGACGAAGCAGTTTCGCTCCTTTCTAGCAATTTAGGATGTAAAACGAGGTTTTCCATTAGAATCCAGGATCAGGAAACTTGGTTTCCCAGTGTGCCAAGCCAATCCAAAGTCCATTGTGAACGGCACGCCATAAATCGCGACGATCGAAAGCTTTTTCCGCGGGTATCCACGTTTTTCCTCGATGATTCTCATGATAATTATTATTTACGAGGTCCCGTGGATCGTCGGTTACGTTACTCTCCGATCATTTTTTCACTCGTTTCTTTATGTGTCCTCTTTACAGGCGCCTCCTTCTCATCGTCGCTTCCTGCTTCGCAGCTAGTCGTTCCCATTTTCGCTAATATGCCCTTTGTTGTTACCTTTCCCATAATTGTTGCCCCCAGACACGCTCTTCCAATAACGATCCTGGCCTTTTATCGCTTTTGAAGATCGTCGGTGCCATTTTTGCTTTCGCTTTGTTCCCATTTTATCTTCTTCTTTTTTTTTTCTTTTTTTTTGTCTTTTTTTTTAAGTTCATTCAACACGTGTCTCGATATTTATACTTTGTAATAAAAGTGAATTGTTTGGTAATGTTTCATTGATAACAGTACTTGATTTCTGATACGATTATTTATCCGTCGCGGATGTCAACAAATTGGAAGTTGTAAATCGTGAGCAAAAATCAGGAAAACGGAACAGCTGGGTCCACGGAATTAAACGCGTGCCCGATTAATTGCGGCCACGATATGATCGTTCGTTATCCGTATCTTCCCCAGTGGCCTCATTACCGCCTCTTATCTGCCTAAATTTTGTCTAAGTTAGAGGTGTTTAAGTGTAGAACTAGTGGTGTGGTTTTTTATATATTGGGTATATTGTTTAAATATTCTCCGGATTCAGGCTTTCAAAATTTTTTTAAATTGGGTACAATCTTTAAGTATACTTAAGATTTAGGTTTTTCAAATTATTAAAATTATTCCAAGTGTATAATTAATAGCATGATTTTCTGGGTACTTCCTACAATGTTTAAATATTTCCCAGGATCTTAATGTCAGAAACACTACGTATATCCGAGCGTGAAATTTTTAAAACTCAGATAAGACACCTAAATACTCTGAAACTTTAAAACCAAGTATCCTAAAACAGTACATAAAACTCCTTCCACCGCGTATCCTTCTCTCCCAATTTACAAACCAACCAATTAATTATCCCAATTTAAAGTAACAATCACAAATATAATTACACAAGTTTCGTGACTCGAGTAATTTTGGACAGAGGTGATCCGAATCGGAAAGATAAAGCCACGATGGCCATCGGTCCGTGACATCGAGCATCCAGAAAAAGGGCACGAGCGTCGAGGCTTTTTCCTGCTGTTTCCGCCACCGATTCCCGCGCTCATCCGCCACAATGCCGCATAAAAATCGGCCGACAACGCATCGGCCAGCTTATTAAATTATGCTCGTTAAGAAGTTTCCAGTTCGAGCCGGCGCGTTTAACATTCTGGCCATACCGACGCTTTGTCCTGCGATCGCGAGGATTCACCGGGATCGAGGACCTGTTTCCTGTCTGAATCAATGAGGAATTTCCTTCTTTCGTTCTTTCTCTTAATGGAGAACGACTTTTTTGCCAACGCTGGATTTTAATGGCTCGCTGATGGCGTTTAATAGCTGTTTCACCGTGGAGGAAGTCGCTGGTTTCACGTACTACTTCCTATTTCGCTTCATTCTTGTAATATTCTGGAGTATACCGGTAAGTTTTCCTCTTTCTTCTATGATACACATGAAATTTAATTATTCCAGGTATTTCTGATACATCTTCAACCTCTTGTCTTACTATTTTCTTCAGTAATTACGCGTGTTACCAATTGTTTTAATTGCTTCGATGCTGTTCCAAGAGTACAACGCTGAAATATAATATATTGGGTAGATTCAAGAGAATCGGATCGTTTTCTGTTTGACAGTGAAACATTAATAGCCAGAATTTAGAAAGTTCATTTTTTATCACAAATTCGTTACCGGTACCCAGTTAATATGAAATTTAATTATTCGAGGCATCTCTGATGCTTTTCCAACATCTTGTTTTACTGTTTTCTTCAGTAGTTATATATGTTACCAATTTTTTTAATTGCTTTGACGCTGTTGCAACAGTACAACACAGAAATTCATCATTTTCTGTTCGATAGTGAAAAAATAATACCGAAAATTTATTTAAACTTCTTATTATAAATTGGTGATCCATACCCATTTAATTTGAACATAAATAATAAACAATCTTCTTCGACATAAAAATCTTCTTTCTACTGAATTATTATTTTACTCCGATTCGCTCTAAAATTCCTCTCGATCTATCTTAATTTGTATCTTAGAGTAAAAATTAGATTAAAAATTGAACTCTGTCGCAAACACGGAGAACTTTTATCGTATCTGGATCATAATCATCGACGAGTATAATTCCTGATTCCAAGCCAAAGGATTAACTTCCGGTGTCGTCCATCTTTTAACGCCGCGTAACCTCCTAGGTTATGTAACGCGCTGTTTTAATTTTTATCGCGTAACAATTAATAGACGAAGCAGTTTCGCTCCTTTCTAGCAATTTAGGATGTAAAACGAGGTTTTCCATTAGAATCCAGGATCAGGAAACTTGGTTTCCCAGTGTGCCAAGCCAATCCAAAGTCCATTGTGAACGGCACGCCATAAATCGCGACGATCGAAAGCTTTTTCCGCGGGTATCCACGTTTTTCCTCGATGATTCTCATGATAATTATTATTTACGAGGTCCCGTGGATCGTCGGTTACGTTACTCTCCGATCATTTTTTCACTCGTTTCTTTATGTGTCCTCTTTACAGGCGCCTCCTTCTCATCGTCGCTTCCTGCTTCGCAGCTAGTCGTTCCCATTTTCGCTAATATGCCCTTTGTTGTTACCTTTCCCATAATTGTTGCCCCCAGACACGCTCTTCCAATAACGATCCTGGCCTTTTATCGCTTTTGAAGATCGTCGGTGCCATTTTTGCTTTCGCTTTGTTCCCATTTTATCTTCTT
>SMSQ01018306.1:14953-25525 GCA_019453375.1 Ctenoplectra terminalis
TATCATCCGACTCAAGAACATCGCACAACATCGTCCGAAAGATTAATGCCCAGCCAAGACTGGCCCAAAGCTCGAGACCACGAAACGAAATCCTCGATCGTCGAAACTCATCAGGCTCGATCGGCCACCGAAACCCGTCCCCACCCCTCGGCCAGTCGGTGAGCCACGCCAGCCGGGGGTCCCTATTAATGCCCATTTCGCGTTTAATCTGGCCGCTGATCTCTCAGAACGCGAACGGTCGCGACCAGCCGGCAGATAGAGCGCGAAAAGTGATGAGAAGCGCGGAGATAAGGGAACGATGGAGAAACGAGAGGCTGGATGACGGTCGAGCAAGAAGGAGCGACAGGGACGAGAGAAACGCGGATACCGGTGGGGGGAATCGGGCCCCAGAGCCAACGGGTCCGTCACTGCGGGGGGCCTCACACGCACGAGCCAACACACCGGCTTGAAAAACCAACATCGGCGCCGACAAATAACTACCCATATTATCCGATCTTGTAGGCTACCATCTCACCACGAGTCCTTTGTGAGGGGCCAGCGTTATGTATAGCGGGCCCCGTGGAACCGAGACGGTGAAATACAGCCGTCCCCTCCACGGGTTTCCTTCTGGCTACCCTGCGCGTTACTCGTTTATTTTATTTTATTTTATTTTTTTTTTAACGAGAAATTTTTCGTACGTGTCTTTTACAACGTGCTGTATTTCTTCTGGTAATTTTTAGGGATTTTTATGTTTATTAGTGTGGAGCTGGCTGTGTACGTTTCCTATTCTGGAAATTGGTGATTAGTGTCGATAGAGTTTCTTTGTGGTTTTCTATTTTCTTTCTTGATTCTAGTTGCTCGATTTTAGTTTCATTAGTTTTTCTTTTTTTTTTTTTAATCATATTTCGTGGAGTGTAATGGGATGAATTTATTTTTATGTAAAATAATGTAATCGACTGAATGGGAGGTTGGTTGAAGTAGGTTTAGGAACGTGTTATTGCGTTGGATGCTGTGTCACTCCTGTTTGGTTGTAGCGCGAACTTTCGAAGAGTTCCTATCGTTATTTAATTTTGTGAGTGACAATTTAATTCGCGTTTCACAGAAATAGCGAAATATTAAAATGAAATACCAAATATAAGAAATAAAGACTATGCACTAATGACATAAAAACTATCAATGCGTTGATATTCAAAGAAATAATATAATATTAAAATAATATATTATATCCGCTACAAGTTAACATTCAGTTACGTCCACGATTCATTTCTCCAAACTATTTTCTTTCCAAGATTAATTTATTTTTTGCATTAATAAAAATTAACATTCTATCCTTGCTCGTCTTCCGTCGTCGAAAGAACAGTTCGCCGGGCAAATAATAAAGTAATTAAAAGAGTGTCGTTGTTGAGGCGTCCGGCGAGGAACCAGTCGGCCAACCTCTTATCTCGCCGTCACCGTCAAGCAAAATTTATATTTCCTGCCATTATTTTTGCCGCGATTCCGGCGGGCCTCGAAACGAATAAAACTCGGCGAGAACCAGAAACCATACCGTTACTCGTAAATCCGCCTTTCTCGCCTGTTATTAATAAAGCGGTTCGTCTGGCCAGAGGTGCGAAAAACGTCTCGAGGCTGGCCTCGGTCGTCGATTCAACGATAAAACGGGGATTAATCAAGGCGATAGAAACGTTTTAGCTGCTCGAGAACTGCTCGAGAACAGCGAGCAGTTTCTTTCTGGGAACTGTAGGGCTGCACCGCGAAACAAGATCTTACGGCTAATTGAATTTCGCGCCCTTCACTTTTCTTTAATCGTTCTTTCGATCCATATTTTTCTCTTTCTTTTATAACCTACATAATATTTTCTGTAGATGTAGACTATTTTTTTTATACTCATTTTCAAAGATACTTTTTTTTACGATGCTCTGATTCTTTTTCAAAATGTGAGCCATCTATTTAATTTACAGTAGATCAAGAAGACGTACGCACGATGGCGGCTACAAGCTGGATGATTCGATGTTTTTTTTTTATTTTGTATAGTTAAGACTTGGTATATTGAAAGTTAATAGATGGTTAGAAAATTATAACGATGAAAATGTTATTCAATAAGCAAGCGTAGGAGTGTCGCGGTATTAATTAACAGAGATAGAGCGCAGAGGTACGAATGATGGCGGCTTTAAAATGGATGATTCAATGTTTTCTTGATTACACTTGAGGGTTGTTGTGTTGAGAATACGTTAGTGGGTGGTTGAAAAAGCAGAATGATGAAACTGTTATTTAATAAGCAAGCGTAGGAGTGTCGCGATATAATTAACACGAATTAATTAACATGGCGGCTACAAAATGGGTGATTCGATGTTTCTTTTTTTTTTGGTACAGTTGCGGGTTGGTACGTTGCAGATATATCAGTGGAGGGGTGAAAAAAAAGTGGAATGATAAAAATATTGTTTAATAAGCAAGCATAGGAGTGCGGAGGTATTAATTAACGTGGCATCAGCGCGATTAACGAAGTCAGTGGCAGGAAATTAATTAGTCAAGCGTGGATTTGACGGGACGATGGTTAATGAAGCGTAGAATTGTCGGAGTTTTATTTAATTACTCCGCAGGATCCACTCGAGGATCCTCGTTAAAAAATTATAACGTCGTTAAAATTTTAACGAGACCGACCGAGCAAAATTTTCGAAATGCCTCAACCATCGATGCTCGGGATCGAGAAAAGTTTTTAATTAATCAACAATAGATCGCGCGGCCAGAATGTTAATGAATTACTTATGACGCCGTTAAAATAGCGAATCATTATTTACGAGCCTGCCAGAGTAATACCTCAATTATCCATAAATCGCTCTGTTATATTTAAATGCAAATTTCGGTTCAACGTTAAATCAATTTTAATCTGTTATTCCATGTGTTACATCGCACTCGACGTGACATCGACTTTCCATGCAAACCACCATCTTTCTTAAAATGGAACTAAAATGGAACCAAAATGGAAGCCAGAACTCTACTTCGACTCTAACCTAACCTATATCAGCTACATATAATTAGCATAAAGCAATAGTTTCCTTAAAATCAAATCACCGATACAATCATCTACCCTTCTCAAACAATTTTCCATTATTAATCCCTCGTGTACCATGCCTGAAACATTATTTTTCTTTTAAATCTTCGCGTCTCCCTGTTCTGGGAGTAAAATAATTTTTCAAGCGCAGCGCAGTCCTCAATTTCATTTAATCATTATTAATCCCTGATACACCCTGCGCAAAATTTCCTTTTTCTTTTAAATCTTCACGTTTCCCCCTTCTGGGAACAAAATAATTTTTTAAGTGCACCGCAGTGCCTCCTTTCGTTTAAACTCCAAGCAGAGACATGATTATGCTACCTCGAAAGAAACTGTATAAAAAAAAGTCGGATACATCTAAGTTTATCACTCAGAAAATAATTGGTTCTAGTTTCATATATCTAAGAATAAAATTGTTTATTATTCTTCCCACAGAATGTCCCTAGACCATCGGCGCCATTAGTCGACATCCTCAAAAAACCCATTGAAAGTCCCACAAAAGCGTTGGAGCAGAGGCAACGAAGGCCGTGCGACGTTTACAAGGCGTTCGATTAATTTCTCGTCGGTCAGGATGAATCTTTCGGTCCGAAGGAGGAACGTAAGGGCCGGTCGACGCGCCTTTCATGGCCAGGAGACGCTGAAGGCACCGCGGCACCGAGGGCACCGATTGTAAATTAGGGCAAATTGATCGCAAATCAGCCGCGCCGGACGAGAGTCACTCCCACACGATTCGAACGGGAAAGGGGAAGAGAAGCAACAAGCACAGGCGGACTTTGTACGCGGGGGCCTTGAACGACGATGAGAGAGAAAAGTAATGCCCGAACGGTCGCGGTTTTATTGGCCACCTTCGTTTTCAGCGCACCCCGCCAATGTAAATCCTCTAAATGGCAAATGTATTTAATTTAGGCGTCCTGGTTTTGGGCAATATTCCTTGGGACTGATATATATTTCAACATTTTTCATCGAGCTTCGATGGAAAGGGTTTTAATTAATTTGCTATGGAATTTTGTAGGTGTGACATTTTGAGATTCATTTTTTTTTTGTTCTTAATAGGAGAAATGATCATTTCTGTGAAATTAATGGTAATTGTGTTATTAGTATAATTAAGACTACGGTTTTCTTTTTCCATACGTGTTATGGGGAAAAGATTTTGGAAATCGGAGGTGGACGTAAATTTTTAACGAGATTATCGATACGATGGGGAACAAAATTAGTTATAAATATTTGATATGTGATAATAATATAAAAATTTACGATTGTAGTTTTATAGATGTTTTCGGTACAGAAATTTAATTTTACGTAGAGTGGTACCAACTTTCTACCGGTCCAGCGGCCATTTTCCTAAACTTCAATATCCAGCTCGCCGAATACTAGAATTATTGCCTTCAGAAATCTATTTAAAACAGTTCATACTGAATAAAATCTCCTGATTAAAAAAATTAAAGAACCTATTTTAACCAGTTGACTAAATAAAGTCCTTAATTTATAAAAATTAGAAAGCACAACCAAACCTTGTAATTATCGTCATCAGAAACTCATTTCAAACCGTTGACGTAATAAAATGGCCAAGTTTACGAAAATTAAAAAGCACAAACAAACATTATAATTGTCGCCTTTAAGAACCCATCTTGAACAGTTGACCGAATAAAATCGGCAGGTTTACGAATCTCTAACGAGGCCACATCGACACGAGGCATCCGGCCAGTTCTCCATTCGCACCTGGTCCCGAAAATGGTCCTTCGATCGCGGTTTCACGATGGGAGAACGAGACACGGCCTGCTTCGGGAAAGAGTTGGCGGAAGGAGGGCTTTCTAGCGGGACAACGTTTGTCGGCGCGTTTGTGGACGCCGATGCCGCCGCCTCGAAGCCGCTTAAAGGCACCGAACTGTTACATTGGTACAGTTCTCTCACCCCCAGAAGGAGGTTGCCTCTTCTGGTGTCCAGGTGAGAACGGGTGGTTGGGTTCTGAAGATGCTTCGGGACAGGGATCGTCGACACGATGGCTCTCCGATGGTTAGGCTCGCGGTATTCCAGGGTCTGCTTTAAAATCGTTATCAACCGGATTCTTGAGAAGATTCTTCTTTTTTTTTTTTTTTAATAATTCATGGGTTAAGTTCGGGTTCGAAGCTTCAAATTTTTAGTTTCTTGGCGACTCGTGTTACCAATTATGCTATTTAATTACTTAATTAACGATCGACTTGGGTATACATTTATAAGTCATTTCGGTTAATAGGCGTCGATTTTTAGAAAATTTTTAGAACAGTAAGAGAGTTAAGATATCGGATATTTCTTTTTTTAGAGGGTGAAATCAGCCTCCAAAGTTAGGGATTGAAGTAGAAATAATCTTATAATAATTGTTTAGAATTGGAATCACTTCTGAGACTCGTTTTCGAATCTCTTTCGACTCACAGTAGTTGGAGAAAATTAATACAGCATAGAAAATATTTAGAATAATTACGCTATCTATATCCCTCAAATCTTGCTTGCATAAAATCGGATAAAATTCAAATGCAACATTTTCCTATAATTTACAACATTTCATTCCCCAACTATGGAAAGTGATTTCACCCCTTAAACATAAATATCAACACTTAAAAAAATAATTAAATGAATAAATAAAAAGTACCTGCCAAATATTTCTAAATTCCCCAAAACCGTACAGAATCTCATAAAAATCTTACAACATCCCCCGTTGGAAGCATCACCGAACCCATCCACAGTTCCCAAACCCTCCCGCCCCGAGGTTGACGGTGTCAATTAACATCGGAGCCACGGTCCAATTAATCAGTCCGTTCCATAACCGAAAAACGAGCGGCAAGAAGCGGCGACAAGCATCAATCTCGCGTCGGTTGCCAGCGTAAATCCGTTCGGTCCGACACTCACCGGCTACCCATTATTCCTCTTTCCATCGAAGAAGGTGAACCAAACCGAACCGAGGCCGAGTCGAAAGCGAACCAGAGCCACGGATATCTATAGCCCACGACGAAGAGGTGTACACGACTAGAGGATGGCTCCCGGTCTCGCTGGATGGACACGGACAGGTCCGCATTGTATTCCCCGGCCAGTAAATCCTGGTGCTCGTAGTGTAAATGAGAGCCAACCGGGGCGGGGAACGGTGGTGTCCGGCTAGGCTTGGACCAGAAAGGGCCTTCCTCGACTCCTTGCCTCCAACTAATGCGCGCCGATGGTGGAACAGAGACGGAAAGATTTATCTGCCCGCTGAGAGCACGCAACGGCAGCCCTTTGTCGTTGGCCGCGGTGAGAAGTTCGCATTTTTCGCCATTTTTTTCCTACCGTTCCGCGTCTCCTTTCGTCGCATTTTTTTCGCCGTTCCTTTCCTCGTATTCTTATTCTTACTTTGCGCTTTCTCCGCTTGGTAGAGAGAGAGAGGAAGAGACTGGAATCAGGGGAATTTGATGGGTTAGAGGAACGGCTGATTGTCTCGGGCTTGTTAGAGACACTTTGGACGTAGCATTTGAAGTAGTATCGCTTCGAAGATTGCTCGAGTGGGAGGTTAGGGGTTGCTGGATGGTTAAATTGTTGGTAATTGTGGCTCTGGTGTTTCATTTCTTGGTATTTAAAGTTTTTTTCTAATTTGCAGTACCTGGACGTTTCGTTGTGCAGGTATATGTCATTTATGTGAATTGTTGAGGGTTTAATTCGAATCTTGGATGTAGACGGTGTTCGTCTTCGATGAATGGCACTTTTCGCCTAGATTTTTCTCTTCCTGTTATTTTTTTTTTTTTTTTATGTTACTGGATTCAATTGACAGGTTTAATTTCATGGACCGTCGTTAGTGACCGGTGATGACAATATTATATAATAAAAGTACTTCGTTTAAGTAAATGGTAAGAAGGGTAACAAAAGTACTTCGTTTAAATAATAATTCACTGGGACACAATATAAGCACGGATCTTCCGAATCCACCGACTGACTTCGAGATATCTAACACTTCCAAATTTCCCCACAGAAATTGCACAAAGAGGGTGCAAAGTGTTGCAAAAGAATTAATCCTCGCTTTACTAAAATATCTCCCATTCTGGACCAAAAAAATTCACAGAAATCGGTAACAATTGCGGTATGCAATAACGGAAGATCAAGAAGAATCGACGATAATTATAACATCCCATAAGAAATCAAAAATTCTCCCCAGAAACTATTCCAATCGCTCGAAAAAAACCCCCCCAAAAAACACGCATCCTCCGTTATCGCTTCCACCAGAAACCACCCCGAATACCAATCTTCGAATCCTATCAGAGAACAATTTCCTCAAAAATCGTCCGAGTCGAAGAGACAATTCGACCCGACTTGGAGGACAGATCGATCGATCAGCCCGAAAACGCGTGCAGCCTTAATTTCTCTGGCTGTATCGTCGCATACGACGTCCCTTCGCGTTCCAGAGGCGGCTGAGAAAGCGAAAGCCGACCGCCGAGTCGGCCACTTTGCATAGTTTAGCGCTGCGACACCTCCCGGTGTCAATTAAATCCTCGTCGCTATCGGGCTGTCGAGTGGTCCCCGGGCCCCTTCAACTTCCAAACGGTCCCCTGTCCCCGTCGTGGACGAGTTTCGACGCCGATCAAAGGCCACCGGGCATTCCGATTGCTTCCTAATNTGTTTCATTTCTTGGTATTTAAAGTTTTTTTCTAATTTGCAGTACCTGGACGTTTCGTTGTGCAGGTATATGTCATTTATGTGAATTGTTGAGGGTTTAATTCGAATCTTGGATGTAGACGGTGTTCGTCTTCGATGAATGGCACTTTTCGCCTAGATTTTTCCCTTCCTGTTATTTTTTTTTTTTTTTTATGTTACTGGATTCAATTGACAGGTTTAATTTCATGGACCGTCGTTAGTGACCGGTGATGACAATATTATATAATAAAAGTACTTCGTTTAAGTAAATGGTAAGAAGGGTAACAAAAGTACTTCGTTTAAATAATAATTCACTGGGACACAATATAAGCACGGATCTTCCGAATCCACCGACTGACTTCGAGATATCTAACACTTCCAAATTTCCCCACAGAAATTGCACAAAGAGGGTGCAAAGTGTTGCAAAAGAATTAATCCTCGCTTTACTAAAATATCTCCCATTCTGGACCAAAAAAATTCACAGAAATCGGTAACAATTGCGGTATGCAATAACGGAAGATCAAGAAGAATCGACGATAATTATAACATCCCATAAGAAATCAAAAATTCTCCCCAGAAACTATTCCAATCGCTCGAAAAAAACCCCCCCAAAAAACACGCATCCTCCGTTATCGCTTCCACCAGAAACCACCCCGAATACCAATCTTCGAATCCTATCAGAGAACAATTTCCTCAAAAATCGTCCGAGTCGAAGAGACAATTCGACCCGACTTGGAGGACAGATCGATCGATCAGCCCGAAAACGCGTGCAGCCTTAATTTCTCTGGCTGTATCGTCGCATACGACGTCCCTTCGCGTTCCAGAGGCGGCTGAGAAAGCGAAAGCCGACCGCCGAGTCGGCCACTTTGCATAGTTTAGCGCTGCGACACCTCCCGGTGTCAATTAAATCCTCGTCGCTATCGGGCTGTCGAGTGGTCCCCGGGCCCCTTCAACTTCCAAACGGTCCCCTGTCCCCGTCGTGGACGAGTTTCGACGCCGATCAAAGGCCACCGGGCATTCCGATTGCTTCCTAATCTTCGTTTCGTTAGGAACAGGCTTCTTGCCTTTTAGCCTTTATCGGTTACTGGTTTTTGATTGATCTGTAGAATTTCTTTTTTTTTTTTTATTCTGGTTGACTGTTTCTTTTTCTTTTCTCGGTGCGATGGCTCGTTAGGTTGAGGAGCAGGTTCGAATCGATTTTATTGATTCTTGGTGTTCTCGATGGAGTTCTTCGTGTTAAGCTGGTGGACGAAGGAAGCGGAGGGGTGGTTGCGACGGGCGATCGGGGAAAGAGGTTAATCGACTTTGAGATAGAAGGTACGTGGATTCTAACGTTGAAGCGTTTCGTTTCGAATTGGAAATGTTGGTTTGATAATTGTCCGAATACTTTTATCCGTTCGTCGCTCTACTCTTAATTTTTATAATAGCATCGATATATCTTACGGAAGGTTCTTTATATGTTTATCGTTCGAAGAGATTTATTATTCGCGATAAATAATATTTCTCTTTTGTAGTTCTGGTTTTGTGGTTTGTTTTATGTTCCGATATAAACCGTGAAATGTAATTTGTGGAGTTAGCGATGTGTTGATATAATTTTTATACCAAAAGAATAAGTGGAATAATTATATGACACATTTAATCTCTACCATACGTACTTTTATTATTTATTAACCCTACACAAGAATTCCTATATCATCCCCTAAGATTTTTTTCCAATCATCCATAATTTAACCGTGTAACTTAAAGATAATATGCTTCTTACGTTTTATTTTATTTATTTGTCACTGTACGATTAGATACTTCGTTACCGTGTTATTTTATCAAATACCAAGCAGTCTATTTGTCACAGCTATGAATTTACAATTTTCAGATAAAAATAAGGAAAAGCTAATTTAATTATAAAATACCTGTTATGGAGGGTCGAGCGACGAAATTGAAAACTGCGTTACTTCCACGTCACTTTCTATTTCTAGATCGTTCACCGGCTCGAAGAGCGGGTTCGACAGGGCAGACAGACGCGGAAAAAGGATCCGTGCCTGATGGGAATCGAAGGAAACACGCGGCCCAGCCGGAGGTCCTCGCCGAACCAATTTGTATGCTGATGGCTATCTCCGCAGAATAATTTATAAACGATATTAAACCGCGCTCTTTGGCCGGGGCACGCTACACGCTTGGTACCGGCCAGCCCTCGGGTCCAACCCTCCGCCGAAGGGGGTGGTCTCGAATTTATCGTCGGGAATGCAATCTGTCATCGCGTATCGGCCGCGACTTCTGCGACTATTAAATGTAAATCCGCTTCGATCCCTGGGAACGAGTCAATCGATGCTCCTGCCAACGAACGACTCGTAAGCCTCGAGCGTAAGTGGTTTACAAGGGATGATTTTGTGTGCATCTTTGGTGGACAATTTTTTTGTTTCAGAAATTTGAAATTTAGAAATTTAATAAGATTGAAATTTAAGAAGACAATTGCTTGAGATTTAAAAGAGAAAATTCTTTGAAATTTAAGAAAAAAAAATTGTTTGAAAATTAAGAAGAAAATAGTTTGAAATTTTGGAAGAAAGTTCTTTGAAATTTAAGAAAAAAATTGTTTGAAATTTGAGAAGAAAATTCTTTGAAATTTAAGAAAAAAAAATTGTTTGAAAATTAAGAAGAAAATAGTTTGAAATTTTGGAAGAAAGTTCTTTGAAATTTAAGAAAAAAATTGTTTGAAATTTGAGAAGAAAATTCTTTGAAATTTAAGAAAATAATTCTTTGAAATTTAAGAAGAAAATATTTTTTAATTTGAGAAGAAAATTCATGGCAGGCAGATGGAAACAATTTTTGTTAAATTTTGTACTTTGTGTAACGAATTATAATATATCTTTGAATAAATAGAATAGTCTACATTTTTTTAATTAAGTATAAGCAATAATTTT
>SMSQ01018308.1:0-16967 GCA_019453375.1 Ctenoplectra terminalis
TCATCTTATTATAATAATTTGATCACCTACGCTAATTTGTGATAATAATTTACACATCTAACATTAACAATGAAAAAAGAAATAATAGAATCAAATCAACAATCATCAAATACAAGTTATTTTTTATCTTATTATAATAATTTAATCACCCACTGTAATTTACAATAATAATTTACACACCTGACATTAACAGTTGTAGAAATTACAATTTTCACGAATTAATTAATTTCAGTAATATAGTAACAATGGTCGAAGAAAAAGTAAATACAATAGAATTGGAAGTTCCAAATAAAGGAGAATAAATAGTTGAATATAACGTGTGCCGAAATTCCATGATTTTCAACATTTCTGAACCACTAAACCCTGACTATTCAGATAACTAAATCTTCCTTTAATGAGAAACGCGGAAAGCAGGCTGTACATGGTCGGCCGCAAAATACAGCTCAAATAATTATACCGCGAATAGAGGTGATCAATGGTGTCTAATATTTACCATCGATTTCCTGTACGGGCTACTAGCTACACGTTAAACGAGAGGAACAATTGGTGATTGCTTTCACGTCACGGATATTTGCTCGTGAATAATTAATGAGATTCCCTTAGTGACTGCGTGCACGGATTTAGATATTCCAAGATAACATGACGGAGAACGAATTAATCTCTATATCTCCTGCTTCAACGGAAATACTTAATCGAACAATACTACCCAGTTTTACTGCCATCAAACGTGTCGATTAGTTGATCCGCTAGGATTCAATTTGCATAACGATTAAGACTTAAATTGATGATAACCGTGTCGTTAATTACGGTACTAATGAACATTGCTTTAATGTACACAACGACAATGATTTTATGTAATCACATTATTCTATAGAATTTTTAACCGATTCATTCAAATCTCTTATTTTTATCTAAATTTTATACATGTCATACAAAAAGGTCTGTGAGTCCCTTCAGGATATGATTCCTGAGATGATTTCAAGCAACTTTTTCCTTTGCCAAAATGTCAAATCTAGCTCCGTTAACGTGTTATTAACGAAAAACACATTGCAGAGCGAGTAAGACGGATCGCCGCCATTGGAAGTGTTGACTCCCTACCGCGCTTGTGCTTTAACGAACAAGTAAAAATGTATCCAAGCAATTGTTGATGAGTATTCAACGAAAGTTATACGAAATAAATAAATAAATTGGTATGATGTCGCTGTCAGCGGATTATTCCGCGTTTGGTCATACAGAGAAGATATTGCTCGCGGAATATTCCACTCCGTGGTGCAAATAAGTTAATAATCAACTTTGAATAAAACTTTCTGGTATATTGCTACGAGGCAAGATTTTTGCGTAAAGATGTTCTTGGAATCTTCGTAAACTCCTTCCGTCGAGTCTATTTGGATGGAGGCAAATGAATGCGGGTACGATTATTCATGCTGGCTAAACAGACTCGTCTTTTCTTAACACAATTACCACGAAAGGACTCAATATTCTTGATATTCACCGAAATTATCGTATCTACGAATTTCATCGCATAGTCTCTCATCACAGACGGATCACAGATGCAAATAGTACCGACACGTGCGACTTCTTTCAAGCTCTACACAGTACTCGTATCGGACCATTGCGTATCTATCTTTTGTAGGAGCAAAAGACTCAGCCGATCGGATTGCTTACATCGAGACTCGAACCCTGCTTTTTAGCTTGTCGGGCAGCTCTAACCATTGAGCTATCCAGAACTATACAGGGCTATTCAAAGCTATCCAGAGCTATCCAAAGCTATACAGGGCTATCCAGAGCTATTCAGAGCTATCTAGAGTTATTTAGAGCTATCCAGAGCTATCCAAAGCTATCCAGAGCTATGCAAAGTTATTCAGAGCTATCCAAAGCTATTCAGAGCTATTCAAAGCTATCCAAAGTTATTCAGAGCTATCCAGAGCTATCCAAAGTTATTCAGAACTATCCAGAGCTATCCAAAGTTATTCAGAGCTATCCAGAGCTATCCAAAGCTATCTAAAGCTATCGAAAGCTATCTAAAGCTATCCAAAGCTATCCAGAGCTATCCAAAGTTATTCAGAGCTATCCAAAGCTATCCAAAGCTATCTAAAGCTATCTAAAGCTATCCAAAGCTATCCAGAGCTATCCAAAGTTATTCAGAGCTATCCAAAGCTATCCAAAGCTATTCAGAGCTATCCAAAGCTATCCAAAGCTATTCAGAGCTATCCAAAGCTATCCAAAGTTATCTAAAGATATCCAGAGCTATCAAAGCTATCCAAAGCTATCCAGAGCTATACAGGGCTATTCAGAACGATAACTCTTCCTCTCCTAGCCCTTATAACCGAAACATAACAGAATCACCGCTTACACTTTCGAGGAAAGGTATTTGTAATTTGGACCTGTGCCAAATTAAACTTGGACAGGGGCTGTGAAAGCAAACACCACCGTGCTACGGACCCTCCGCGAAGTTGATCCAGGCTGGTAAGAGACTGCGTTCCAGTCCTAGAGCGATTACCAAGAAATAATCGTGTAAAACTGGTGTAGATTCCAGGACACTCTGGAATCACCGGTAACGAGAGCGCGAATGAGCTGGCTCGAATGGAAGCATCGAAACCTTGCTCGGACACCATTTGTGCCATAAGTGTTTCTACCAGCACGGTGATGGGTCTGGCGAACAAATGGTTCGCTGGATCCTGGAACTATGCCCAAGGCACGAGACGTACGAGAATCATCCTAGATAAACCCTCTTACATGCCGGGCGAAGTCTCGATACGCTTGGACAAAACGCGACTGTATCTATTTGTCCGGATGGTAACTGACTCATGAGGAAGCATCTTGTACAGTCGCGGCAATAATATATCCAGGTCATAAATTAAAGAATCGTGGAAATTTATACGTACTATCAGAGGAATACTAACTGTTCCATCCGTAGGAACAATACGCGAGGATTTCGTTGGCCAGTTTATGACACGTATTCGGCTATTAAGGACGGAAAGAAAACGAACTCTAATTGTCTTGCGCAAAAAAGGTAAAACTCTAAGTTTTGAACGATTCTATCGTTTTTGCTCAAAACTAGCCTTTTCATAAAGAGTCTGTCATAAACTGGCTAACCAAATCCTCTCGTATTGTTCCTATGGACGGAACACTAACTGAAACTGATTTTCTCACAAATGCTCTCATAAATGATTTTTTGCTAATTGGATAAGTTTAATTTAATTTTTCGATTGGTCAGTGTTTTTCGTTAATAACTCGTTAACGAAGCCGAATTTGACATTGTCGCAAAGGAAAAAGTTGTTTAGAATTATCTCAGGAATTATCCTTTAACCCGTCAGCTGTGTTCGACGATTATATTCGTCGTGGAGAAATGGCAGTATTTTGTGTCACGACGACTATATCCGTCACGTGTGAAATTTAGTTACCATTCGCTAGATGCAATTTCGCTAAATTGTAATTTTAGCGACAACTAAAATATATTCGTAAATTTCAATATTCCGTAGACCAACACAGCTATAAAGGAAAGCATTAATAACAAAAATTTATGCGGTTTAAGGAATAGTAATTTTCAGCATATCTCTCGAGAATTTACAGACTAGGAATAGACCAATACACTATTCCTGTAACTATTTAATACGCAAAAAATGATTAACTACAGAACTCAGTAAAAAAAAAGATTTTCAGGTTGAAAAGAATTTATCGTTAATTTATAATAAATTTATAATAAAATAATAAAAACTCAGCTTTCTAAATTTTGATTAGCTTTTCACTATCAAAAGATAATGATCCAATTCACCTCGATCCACCCTGGACCTTGTATTTCATATAAACAAATCTAAAATTTTTGAAGCTGATACATTACCTGATATATTAACCAACGATATTATCTACTGAAAATATATTTAATTTACAATTAAAAAAAATAGTAATAATAAACCGCTTAGTGAATTTTTAAAGACAGAAATTATCAGGTTTAGTTTGATCATTTTGGATGTTGTGGCAACGTGACAGGTGACCGTGTGTGAATAGGTGCGCATTTGCGAGCAATCGGCTATAGTGCATAGGGTGTTACTGATTTCAACAGACAAACTTTGAAAGCGTATACAGGCGCCCCAACTTGAAAAAGGAAGTTCGTGTAAACACAGGTTTGCAATTGCTTAGTTACTCAAATACGCTGACGTCATTGTAGTCGACCAATGAATACGTTACTTGTAATACAGTACGTTATTAGTTAGATTGCACTATGGAAATTTATTGGTTGAGCGTTCAGCGCTGTAACAACTCTATTTTTAAACCCGTATCCTACATACTGCAATTTTCTCTTAAATTCTATCTGTACACCTACTCATTTCGTTCTGTATTTCAATCGATTTTAACGGAAGCCATTGTTACCCGTAATTGTCTTTGAAAAACGTTCAAGCCTTAACCTCTCGTTACCCTCGTTGTTGTAAAAAGTAAAACAGTTGCAAATATTTTTTTTTTTTTAATACCTATGATCAACCTTTCGGTCATTTATCCTATGCTAATTTTTTAGCACTTTTATTTTTGGAAAACTTTATGAAAAACTCTCGCGTCTTTCACTCCATTTCTTTCGTTCGTACAGACATTGGAGAGAAAAAATAGTTATCAGGTTCCGAAAAAGTTGGTGTGAATTTATGGTACGGAATTCAAGCGGTCTGATATTTTTCTGAAATTTAATTTTATTTAACACTAGGTTTACGGGCATTGATTGGATCACTTTGATGGATACATTGAAATACAAATTCTTTGTAATATCATTTCTTCGGTTCGGTTTACTTCAAATTAATAGATTTTTATAAATAAAATTTATTTAGTCAATTTTTCTATATAAATTTCATTTTGAGTTTATATTTTTCTCACGCATCATTGTTAAACTTGAGCGCGAAATTTTAACTGCGTCAAATTGACGGGTTCGGGTTAGGTTCGTAAATCTAAGTATCGTAAATCTAGTGTTAATGAAGTAATTATTGTTCATTTCTGTAGCTCTTCTCCAATGTTGGATTATCGGGATATCGTAGGAAAATCAGTTTTTAATAAACGATAAAATATATTTAATAGATCAATACACCACGTTCTCTCTTTGATCCGTTGTTTCGATTCACAACTACTTGATTAATGAACACTAGAACTACCGACGATTAAAGTATACTTATTTCTACCGAAGAAATCAAAGTGGAAAGTATATAAAATAATATGTAATACAATTCAGACAAAAGTTTATCTATATTTTTAATAGAGAATCGCGGAAAATCTGCCCAAAGGCACCGTAGTTAATTTATAAAGATTAAAAAATTACGAATGGGTCATTTTGACCACTTTGGTAGTTCTAGTGTTAATAGTTCATACGGTTTTTCTGGATGATTGTCTTCCAGCGCTTTGAAATGCAATTAAATCTTAAAAAGAAAAGGTGACTTATTTCATGGACATTATTGAATAAAAATATTTCCTTTTATCATAAAAAAATCGCTTTTTATTTACATAAAACGGTTAAAACCCGCACGAACTTTTTAACGACTCTAATATTTCTACACCTCAACGTTCCTTGTCGCCTTTTATATTCTTATTAGCGAATATAGCGAACATAGGTTTGAGTTAGTTTTTAGTGACTTTGTAAGAGAAATTTTAAATAAACTACTGTTCCTACAGATATGTGTATTTCAATTATAATTTTGCGTCGTATGTTCAAAATTTGTGATAGGGCTACTAATAGTTTTTAATTTATTTACAGCGTTACTTTTGACTCTATCTCACCTATATCGACTAAATGAATCAAACTTTCTAGCAATACCATTATATTATTTTTGTAAAATACTGAGAGAAATTCAGTTCGAATTTATCTGTGACAAAAAATCGCACCAACTTTTTCCGATACCTAATAATTTGCAAAAGGTACGACACGTGTGAACATGTGTAATTTTTTTTGTTATAAACCGTATGTTTAGACAGAGCTTGTATTAAATTTATGGCGTGATCGTAGAAGGTGTGAAAAGTTTACCCGAGAAACCTATTTCGAAGTGGAACTGCTTTACGAAAGGTGTTATCAGAGCTTCGAAAGTGGAAAAGACACTGTTTCTTTTTTCCTAATAATTATATCATTTTTTTTTACTTTTAAAGGAAATTCGTACCGTTAACTTAAAAGAATTTAAAATTGAGAAAGAAGAATAAAGACCAGGTGCAAACTTGAAGAAAATAAGATAAAAACGTGATGGCAAAAAATACAACATGCGGGTGTAACCGTGTTATAAAATAGGACGCGGCTAACGAAAGGTTAATAAAGTTTACATGCGGTGTGCCAAGTAGTAACGTCCTAAGAACCACTCAAGTTCTGAGTTTTTGCAAATTGTTGTATAAATTCATTCTGTGATAATACCAATTAATATTGACCAACGAATTCTAGATTGAAACATTGGATTAAAACGTTGGATGTCGATTCGTGACGTTAATTTTATTATTTTAAGCGCTTAAACTTTTAACCCTTAGCGATCCTTCGGCTCCGCTAAGGAGACATTCCGTTTTCAACACGATTACGCTCAATTTCCAAAGATATCGCACCATGATGAATTACAAAATTAAAACTTTATGTTTCGTTTACGAGAGAAAAAAGGATATTTATAAAATAAATAAAAACAAGTACTTTCACGAGCAGCAGTAGTTTTCTCCGTTCAAAATAAAACTTCTTTTTGTAAGGGAGAGGGAAAGAGAGAGAGAGACGGAAGTAAAGCGGAAGGAAACGGAATAACAGAAGATACGGAAGAACACGGAAGATCGGAAGAACGGAAGTCACTGACACTTTCTGAAGTCTCTGTCAGAATAATCGAGCTCTGCGGCGCGTGGGAATTATTTGGTTTTATTCAATAACAATAATAATAATATAACTACTGAAGTTTTAACAATACTAAAACAATACTCTTAATCACTCTGTCTCTCCTCGCTGCTCTCTTTCCTTACTGCCCTCTTGCCGCACAATCTCTCGCGCCCCGAACATTCACTCGCTCAAATGCACATCCCTCAATCGCTCTATCTTTTTTCCACATACATTCCTTTTTCACTCGCACTCCAAATCTTCGCATCCATCCCTTCCAATCGCGCAGTCACGTAGACTTCATTCCCACGGCCCAGTTTCTCGGTTTCAAACATACACTTGACATAACCCAGCCACTCTTCGCTAACATTCTTTCGACCACCCAAGATTCGTCCACGGTCACACTTTTCCAAACATACCCGGATCATTCTCACCCGCAACCATAAATACATTCACACCACCACTTGAGAGGCCCATCTACTGGCGCCGTCCCGTCGCAGGTAGTGCCTGACTCTTACATTTTCTTCATTGATAAAGAATCGTACGGAGTGCAAAGGGTTAACGCATCTCCTTCAGAGATATTTGGACTAACTCAGGATCAAGAAATGAAAAAGGAATGTATGTGGAAAAAAGATAGAGCGATTGAGGGATGTGCATTTAAGCGAGTGAATGTTCGGGGCGCGGGAGATTTTGTGGCAAGAGGGCAGTAAGGAAAGAGAGTAGCGAGGAGAGACATATATTGATTAAGAGTGATTAAGAGTATTGTTATTATTGTTGAACTTCAGTTATTATTATTGTTATTGAATAAACCAAATAATTCCCACGCTCAAGAGCTCGATTATTCTGACAAAGACTTCAGAAAGTGTTAGTGACTTCCGTTTCTTCTGTTTCTTCCGTTTCTTACGTTCTTCCGTTTCCTCCCGTTTTATTTCCGCCTATCTCTCTTTTTCTCTCCCTTACAATATTATTATTTTATACAGGATCCATTTTGGTCTACTATCTTCCTTCATCTCTCGTTTAACGGATAAGTCTACATATTTGTATAAACACCGTCAAACGCAATTGTGAAGACAACGAAAGGAACTTTTGGGACAACCTAATATTTACATTCCGTCGAGGAATAAATCATATATTTCAGAGATTATCGATAGAAAATTTGTCGATCCTTTGTTGATCCTGAGTCAGTCCAAATATCTCCAAAGGAGATGTGTTAACCTCTCCTGCTACACATGTACTAGCGACAAACTAAAATTCTTTACCAGCTACCGTAAATAATATAACACGGATGTTCTTTAGAAAAATAAGCAGCTGCAAACACATATTTATACGGAGTCTTGTGTTTTTCTTGCGTATCGTCAAAGTTGATCCATCAAAATTTGCTGCATGTTTATCGACGTGAAGTTTAATCGAATGTAACTCGCGACAGAAAAATTGAGAGAATATTTCATGGAAATATAAAAGAAGCGATGAAGGAAGAAGCTGCATGAAATTGTATTTCTTTTATCGTCGTATTTATACATGTACATATTTGAATTGGTTCTGCTTCCTACGTTTCGTATTGTAATCGAGACGTTCGAAGTTGATACGCGAATGGTAGAAAGCTGGTCATCGCTTGTCCACGATAATCTACTCGTATCTCAGCAACTACCGACCGATATATAAATTCTTTACGAGTCAATCATTTTTTGTTTAATCGAGGAAACGTCGGTCCTATTAATCAATGCGTTTTCGTTTCGTGTTATCAATGTATGAAAAGAGGGACCACGGTGTGTGTGTGTGTGTGTGTCAATTCCCAACGCTAGACACCACCGAGTAGAGAGATGGTAAATTTGCATATCAACTTTGATTGTCCTGGCTGTAGTACCAAACTATGTTTAACTTGAGCTAATGTTAACAATACCTACTAAAGAAGAAGCAGAAAATTATTACAGCGAGTAGTAGCGCGTCGAAATAGGGTAAGTTGGGGATAGTTGGACCGCTTTTTGCAAAGAAACCCATTGCGTTGTTGGTTTTTTCTTATAATTTTGTTGTTTTGGACAAATTAAAGCAGCGCGTAAGTAATTTAGAATATATTGTTACGTCTGGGTCGCTCCGAGTTACTTCTTTCGGTGCACACGTGTTCTTTTATTAATTAAATTAAAATTAATTAAAGGAAGGTTTATTCACAGTGTTACAAGAATATATATAAATCATACTTTGGGACATATTAAAATATTTATTTCTGTTTTTAATCAAGAAATACCAAGACTGCAAATGGACGGTCTCACCTGCATGTTTTTCACCCGTAAATTTTCCTGAATTAAAAATAAATCTTAATAGTTTTCTAGTAAAGTCAAGATTATTCAAGATAGTTAATGACGTTAGTTTCAAGCTGGAACAAATATTTTCTATAGTTTGTGTTGCTTAATTACTCTTTGTTTCACGCGTGCGATATTCTTTTTAGGGTAAGTCCGGGATAGTTATTTTTTAGTTTTATTTTCTAGCATGCGGAAAATTTGAAATGTATTATACAATGTAATGTAATATAATATTACTAAGCTGATTTATTTGTTTTATTCTGAGATACTAATACTGACCGGACTCTCACGGTGATCGAATCATCCCGGGTTTACCCTATGAAAATTTAGAAATTAGTGATCTAAAGTGAAATTTAAAAATTTAGAAATGAACTTATTTAAAATTAGGAAAATTTAGAATTGAACTTATTTAAAATTAGGAAAATTTAGAAATGAACTTATTTAAAATTAGTAAAATTTAGAATTTAACTTATTTAAAATTAGTAAAATTTAGAAGTAAACTTATTTAAAAGTAGTAAAATTTAGAAATTTAGAATTAGTGAAATTTAGAAATTTAGAATTAGTGAAATTTAGAAATTTAGAAATTGAAATAAAAAGGAAACAGCGAAAATGCTTCCTCACAACGATTCAGGCAAAGTGGTGCTCTGAAACGTTCAATTTTTTCCCCGTTAATGATTTTCTTTAGTTAAAGGAACAGGTAATGACGCAAGAAATATGCCATAGCTATTCCCTTAATGAATGAAGATGAATGGCCAACGATATGAAGAGACGAAAATGGAGAACATCAAATTTGTAACGCAATTACGCGAAAAAGTGGAGTTGTATTTACGTAACCAATTTGCAGGCAAGACGCATTGAAAAGATTTTCGTAATATAAATTACACTAAGAAAAAAAAAAAAAAAAATTATGCGAGGACGTCCATAAAGGTTTGGCGAAAATGAACAAGTTTATGCGCATCGTAACATCTTTTATTTGGATAAGTTTCACGAGAGCGAAATAAAGAGGCTACCTTTTTAGCAGTTACGTTGACCATGTATCATATTTTCTGTATTAAATTATGTCAATTCTCGGTTCCTTTATGACCTATACCCACATTAGTTTTCTTTTTATTTTTTTTTAGCTTCTGTTTTTCTTTATTAGTACCTTGATTTTATGAGAGATTGTCGAAAGAGGCCCCACTCTCTATCACACACACATACATACTCTCTCTACAATATTTTATTAAATAATAAAGTAAAATAAAAAAGTTCGCTTTCATCAAAAGATGCGCTCCCTTGTACCGTGCAATTTTTATGAAAAAAATGTTCATGTCTGCAATACGTTAGGAAATAAAAGGCTGTCCAGTGTTACCGGGGAGGACACCCTGTATGAGTGACAGGTGCTAGGAACCAAATAAATGGCCCTTTAGGCTCGTGTCACTCACTTTTCGAAACGTGATAAATAAACTAGAGAAGATAAAAATTGTCATTTGTATAAAATGACACAAAGATGATTTAAAGTGCAACAGCTGCTCTAAAAGCACAACCACTCGCCACCTCCTGTTCGATTGTAGAAAATTTGAATTTTAAAGGCGAGTATACAGAATTGAACCAGACACACTGTACAACAACCAGTACACATCGGGTACTTAACTGACACTGAATCTTTTCGATAAAATTTGAACGAGTCTGCGGAATCCCTTGTCGCTAATGATCTAGATGTCGATACGACATTAAATTCCCATATAAAAAAAAATTAAATTAAATTAAAAAAAAAAAGAGATGCAAAGGGAGTATTAGAGTTATTTTTAAAATTTGCTTAAAATGATTCATGATCTGAATAAAACATGACTGAAGAAACATTGTATATCTTTATAGATCATTGATTTTTTAGACGAATAATTATACAATAGCATGATCGAAAAAGAATTCGTGGGAGTAGTCCTGCATCTCCTTTAATCCTGTCACGGTCCTTGAGTCATTTCACATCAAATCAAGTTTTTCTTTCGTTAAAAAAGTTTTCTAATTTTGAGAAAAATATAAACTAACCAAATGAAATTTTTCTTTCATTAAAAAAATTTTCTAATTTTAAGAAAAATATAAACTCAGCAAAATCAAGGTTTTCTTTCGTTAAAACAATTTCCTGATTTTGAAAAAAATATAAACTGACCAAATCGAATTTTCCTTTCATTAAAAAAATTTTCTAATTTTAAGAAAAATATAAACTGATCAAATCGAGTTTTTCTTTCGTTAAAAAAATTTTCTAATTTTAAGAAAAATATAAACTGACCAAAATCGAGGTTTTCTTCCATTAAAAAAATTTCCTGATTTTGAGAAAAATATAAGAAAGCTATCGTCGATATGCAAATTTCCCTTCTTTTTCAATTTTACGATAAACACACATTTTTATCGGAATTAAGAATTTTCTTTAGTCAAATGAGAGCGCGTTTAAATCGAAAAGAATTCGAGTTAAACAAAAGAAATGAAATCCCGTAAGCAGTGAAAGGAACGTGAGAAACGAGCCACTGCAATAAACAATATTGATTTAAAAAATTACAAGGAAAACGTTAACCTCAAAGTGAAACGAAACTTTCAAGAACAAATTTTCATTACTTCCACAAGATTCGCGTTCAGATGGCAAGATTCCAGAAAAATAATAACGTAACATTTCACTTCGAAGCGATCGACTTCTCGATTCGTAGCCGGATTCTTTGGAAGTTGTGGCAACTAGTATCGCAATAAACATTGAATTGTTTTTTTCATTTTTTGCGAAAAGCCTGAACTTAAAATGTATTCAACCAGGATAAGAGAAAACGGAATCGCAAGCGTGACGTAACACGGTGAACGTGAGAAGAATGTGGCGATATCTTAATATGATATTTAATTGATATTTGAAAGTTAATGCAATGCTTTCGTAATTGATGTTAACGAGAAACGTTGGTTGCATACGTGCAATTTTTATAGGAAAATAAAAAAAAGACGCGTACCTCAGATATTCGACGTTAACACAAAGGTTGGTAGGATTCAATTTATCGCAGTTCACTGCACCTGTTCGATGCATTTATGCAAATGCTACGTCGATTACGCGTCACCACGCTCAAAGTACCGCAATGTACAATGCATTTCAAAATTGTTGTAATACGGCATTAATGTTCGCTATAAATGTAATTACGTACTGTGTACACCTCTGCGTTATCTAATTACAATGCAACGGCATAAATTAAATAAGTATACCTTTATTGTAATTATAACAACAATTAACGTTACCATTTAACAGGGCTAAATGCGATTTTTCGAATTTAATAACCAGTAAATTCGGAGTATCGTTTCAGTTATTCAATTCTTATTGCGGTGTCTTTACCTGCGTTATGAAACGTTATAAAATACCTCGTATACGATTCTGGAATATTTATTCATGCATGTTTTTAAAATTTTGTTAAAACACAGTTTTGTAAGCGGAAGAGAGAGAGAGAAAAAAAAGAACGGAAGAGATAGTCAATAACACTTTTCGGAAGGGGTTTTCAGAGATGACCAAACACTGGAACCTGGGGTTACTTGGTTTATTAAAAATTACTAAAGTTAATATTACTATTAATACACTTCTCTGCCTCGCCACTCTCTTCCCTCGCAACAATCGTACAATAATGCGTCGCGCCCCGAACATTCAGGCACTTAAATACTCATCCTTCAGTCGATCTATCCTTTTCTTATACACATCCCTTCGACTTTCCTTTGTAGGTCTTGTTGGAATATTTATTAAAATGGTAAAACAGTGTTTACTGTGGAAACTGTTTTATTCTTAATAAAATCGCAGCTGGAAAAATACACGTATCCTAGGAAATAGATTTTGTTGAGTAAAAATGAGAAATGTAAAAGTACTATTGCAATCGGAAAACTATACAAAGAAATATAATGTTAAAATGGTGCCGGTCTTCAACGTGGGAGTACTGGCGGTTAAAACAAACTGACTAGTCTTCAGGAATCCTCGGGCTGGTCAGCAGAAAGTGGAATAAAGCACAGGTCAAAAAAGACCTTGCAGCTGGTAGGTCTTACGCGTTGCGGGGGTATGCACATATTCTCGGTGAACCCAACAGGTCCTTACAATTTACTTCTTAAATTCTTAACTATTTTACGGTCAAATGTTTTCGAATTAGTATCACAGTACACAGTATAACGGAAAGTCGACCGAAATCGGCGTGGCGTTCAACGCGTTAAAACGTGCATAAAGTTCTGTAATGTCGCTGTAGCTTCGATAATCCGTGGAAGAGTTAAAAGATCTACCGAGCAATGTATAAAATTAGAAAAACGCAGCTACCGTTAATCGAAAGCTGTGCGCGAAATGAAAAATTGTGCAGTGAGAAGCAGCGAACAGAGCTGCGTCTTAAAGTGACACTGTTTTGCCGGAGTATCGATCAGAAATTGGAGCAGTAGGATTGAAAGAAATAGGTTGCTCCCAAGTTTCTACGGTTGTTTATTGTAAACAGCATATCGGAACAAAAGGAATCCCTTATCAACGAGTGCTGTGATACTGGAAATATCGGAAATTCTGTACCGAAGCGTAACGTCATTGCCATCTTGAACGCTTGCCAACGAGTGCATTATGTTCTGTTCGGCCCACTGAATTATTACGATACGATATTTACGAACGGTGCAAAAATAATGCGAATAATTAAAAAAGCGACGGCGATGAGTCGAAACGAAACGAATCGTCAAGTGCTGGAAAATTTATTTTCCACGGAAAATTTAAGTATTAAATGGCCAACGTTTATTTACAGGGAACGCGTGATACAAAAACAATCAGTAAAATGGACAGGCTGGGAACAATTTTGTCCATTATCGTAGACATACATACATATTACTTGTCGTGTTCGATGGGCGGCGTTGCATTTCATTTTAGCAATGACGCTATTTAATTTGCGAGAAACGAGAGAGGCGTTCGACGCCCAGTTTTCGGAAAATTGATTTTCGCTTGTTTTATGCGACGATAACGCTCGATATTCCGAAATCATTCGCATTGTGTTTACAAATTATTATAAACTAGCACGTTTTTCAGCGTTTCTAATATTCGCTCGAATAACTTCGCTGGAAATAGTTTTTGAAAGTCATGGTTTTTAAATTCTTGTTTGTTTCTTTTATTGAAAGCGTGGTGCAAATTAAATGAAATTAAAGTAACTCGAGTCGAAGACCATTTTTATAATTCGATTATAATTGAATTTTAATTAATCATTTAAACGGAACTAAAGCGATATTCATAGTTTTATTTTATACATAGACGATTATGTTTTACTTAGAAACATTTTTTTTTATCGTCGCTTCGATGGGAAAGCGTCTTGTATTTTTACAAAAATTAGGTCTCAAATATTATATTTACGTAGACAGAATTTTAATATTCCTACGTTTGAGCTCCGATTCGACGTTTACCGTAATATCATTTTATTTACTCAATTCGCACACGATCCGTAAATAAATTTCTCATTAATTGTTATCCCGCGTGATTAATTTCGTTCGTTGCTTTGCATTTCTCTTTAATATCTGTCCCCGTGATACAATACTTTAATTTACGGAATGGACCTAAATCTAGTTCAGACACGTGTGTGCATTCTAAGCTATGACATTGGGCAGCGAAGTATCGTGGACAACTATCACTGCTACCAATCTACTAATGGTGCAATGATACGTGGTGGTGTGTTCCTGAGGAAAAACGAAAGAAGAAAAAAGGAAAAAAAAAAGAAAAAAAAAACGAAGAATTACTGGAACCGGTAATGTGGCAGTGTAACTACGAATACACCAACTAAACCTTTGTACTAATCCAAGGTACGACACATGTGGGTCGGAATTGGAAATCTATACGTGTCAGCTGTTTTATTCATCTTTTAACTGGGAAATTAAAAAACGCGTTAGATAAAAAATTGAAAAATATTCGATACGTTTTTTTTTCTTTCTTAAGTTTTAGTAAGTTCTTTAGTAACTTTTTTCTTTCGTATAGTAAACATTATTCGCAACTGATAAATAGTCCAAAGGTTTCCATTTAAGAACCTCAGCTTCTAAAAAGCTTGAATCATTACAGTAATATCTGTAGTAGCGTTTAGGTGATTAACTCGTTGACTGCAGCGCGCATTTTACATGGTTTGCCCATGGCGCCAACATGAATTTCTTGTTTCGCGATGCATATTATGTTGGAAAAAAATTATATGTATATTTTTCTTGTATTGATAAAATGTTGGAAACGAAAATAATGAGAGGCAAGAATTTGTATATAACAACAGGAGGCCATCATAAATAATCTCAGCACGAGCTGTGCGACTGACGAAACCGGCGAAAAAACGGCCGGTGGGCACTCATCATTCGATCACCGTGCCGAACTGTCGATCACCGAACGTTTCCAGATCTTACAAAAATATACTCATAGAAGAGGACTTGTCGCTACCGAGTATTTTGATTAATAAAGAATCGTCGATTCTTACAAAAATTACTTTTGCACGTTCTGAATGGTATTAATTTTTTCAAACAATTACAGCAACAGTGGTATTATTTGAAAATTTATCAGTATCGATATTTACTCTAATTATGTATTTTATTATTGATCGCGTCGCCGGCCACCGGTGGCCCCCACGGCAGTCAACGCGTTAACTTTGTATANTACCGGTGGCTCCCATGGCGCTGTAACCAAGTCTAGTGCCGGCCACCGGTGGCCCCCACGGCAGTCAACGCGTTAACTTTGTATATTTATAACATGTTGAGCTGCATTTTAAAGCTCGTTCTTTCTATATTTTTTAATCGTTACTAGCTTGAAAATAACTAACGATACGTCAATTGTAACTCGCGTAAGTGTCTCAGACGCGAAGGTTTAAATTACTGCAGTTCCTCATACGATAGCATTGAAGTCCTGTTTCTAAATTAGTAAATGTTTAGGTAAATTAAATTTATCGCACACGCTACAACGTTTTGGCTTCTACTTTGAACTCGTAACAAATGAGTATGATAAATAGGGTATTGAATTGGGAAACGTTTCAATAACCAAATATTCTCTAGGGTCTCGTGAAACACATGGAATAGGTGTTAGAATCGTGGGTGACAACGCGTGTAATGGGCAAAGTGCAGACTCTCTTCCAACACGAATCTGTTCTGCAAGCATGATTCTCGGCGCGTTGCCAACATCCTAATTATTCTTGCTCCGTTAAGCCCGTTTAATACATCGATTTGGCAATTTTCGTTATTTTCCATATATGTGCTTTGTAAATGTAAGTATACTGCGATACACGCGCATCTGTTCGCAAACAGATATATTTGCACGAAGATACACATTTCTGAGAAAATTGTACAGACAGCATTGTTGTAAGTGAAATATAATTAAGGTATTTTTATGCTTGAAGCTCACTGCTGATTGACTTAAAATAACGAACGCGCAATGGCTACCGAGTTAACCCATTAAGTGAAAATGACGAGTCTCGCTCGCATGGATTTTCTCTGCTAAATTCTGCTTTGACCGGCGGTGCTCGTCGGATATTGTACACGTTTTAAAATTAATTTTAAAATTTAATTTTGAAAACAAATTAATTTTAGCTCGTGCAAAAATCTTTAACCGTTCTCGGGTTATAACACGAAAATGCAACTTGCACAAATAGTTCGCAGATGAACATTTCTCTTTAAAATAAATGGTAAGGCATAGGGTTAATATTGTAGCCAATCGCTGACAATTTTATTTCTCTCGATATAGATATCTGTAATACGTTCACTAATTTATCTCTTTTTTAAAGTATAGTAAACATTATTCGCAATTAACCACTTGCGCTATAAAGACGTGCCACGCACGTCGAAATGCTTTTGTTCCAAAGTCGCTAGCGACGTGCATACCGCGTCGATAGGCATTTGTCGAAGAAACAAAAACG
>SMSQ01018309.1:0-23101 GCA_019453375.1 Ctenoplectra terminalis
ATCTCTCGTCATAAATCTCCGCCACGCGGGGACGTTTCCATTGCGGAGGCCGCGTTTTCGTAAAAAAAAATAAAAGAGAGAGAGAGGGAGAGAGAGAGAGGCGTGCAGCCACTTTAATTTCGCTAGCGTTCGCCGTGGCGTGGAAAATGTCCCCAATTTCGCGCGCGTCTCTGCGAAGACAAAGCAAGAAACGGGAAAACCAAAGAAACAAGAAAGAAAAAAAAAAGAGGAAGAGGCCAAGAGAGAAGAGGCTGGAAAAGGAGAAACCACGGCCGAGTAAAAATTCTCATTCTACGTAGAAATATGTCCGAAACAAAGGCGGCAACGGAGTCACAATTAGCGAAACAACGTGCAAGGAATGCCAGCCAGGGGCGGTTACGTTTTTCTGAAAAAGGAGCTCGTAAAGACCGGAGTTTCCTTTGCTATAGCGTTTCCTTGGATTACTTCGAGCTTGGTTCTGCTTTTTCTTTTTCTTCTTCTTCGTCTTCTTTTTCTTCTTCTTCTCTCGTTTGATATTCAACGTTTGCTTTCTCTGTTTCTTGACTTTTTGGCAGAAGGGCGCGGAAATCCTCCGGGGAGTTCGGTTTATTTACCTTGACCGAACGCGATTGTTTGCTCCGCGACTCGGTACACTTTCGTCTCGGCAGTATTTTTTCGACTGCCGCGCGAGTTCCGCCTGATTCTGGCGCGGATGGAATTTCCTTTGACCGGAGAATGGACAGAGGGAGTCTTTATTCCTCGACGTTTAAGGTTCGGATGCACCGGGTCGCTCCAAAGATGTGATATTTTGGGATATTTTTATCGTTGTATGGTAATCCAGCGAGCGATGATTGCACTTAATTAAATTGAAATTGATAACGCACTGTGTTCCGTTGTTACGATACCGTTATAATATTACGCTACGAAACCGTAGAATTACAAATTGTATACGATATTGTAATTGAACGAACGTAAACGAACGGTGCGTTTCACGAAAGAAACAAAAAACGATTGGACCGAGCAAATAAAATATAAAAAAAATATAAAATAAAAAAAATGATTAAAAACAGCAATAAAAACGAATAAATCCCGATACATTTCTCCGCGAGGCATTGATATGTAGCCAGAGGAGAAAAGATACGGAACAGCGGACGGGAACGCGAGAAAGAAGAGAAACGAGATGAAAGTCGTCAGAATAAATTGGAGGCAGTAAAATTAAGCGGACACCGTAGCCACGCGTCGTTCTTATTTTTGTTTATCGTTCTATTTACCGTTGCGCTAAATTCACCCCCTGTCTTGGCTGATGTACGAGCCGAAACGGAGATGGCCGACGCTCGTGATGCATCGTGAACGCGCGAGAGCGCGAGAACCGTCGCTTTTAACGGCCGCTGCGCGAGCTGGATGGACGACAAATTAGCGAACTTTATTTCGATTTCATCCGGTTCACAGGACTTTTTATTTTTTCTCTTTTTTTTTTTTTTTTTTTGTCTCGCCGAACGCGAATAAACGGCCCCTTACGCGCTCGTTCGACGCCCCCGCGACGATGGATTTTTCAACCGAACGGGTTTAATTAATCGAAAACGCCCCCGAGTTTTTGTCCCGACGATCGTTCAACTTCGTTCATTGTCCGTGGTGGTGGAACGGTTTAGGGGTTTTTTAGATCGTTCGACGCGATGGGGATTTCCAAGGACTTTTTCGTCGAGTTAATTTAGTTGTTAACGCTTGATAAAGTGTAGATCGATTTAACAGGATTCTTTAATAATTGTTCCGTGAAAACCAGTCTTTCGGAACGGAATCATTTAGAGTTTCGGAGTTGATTCGAAGCTGCGAGGAATATTGCAACACCAGGTTTACGGGCATCGATTGGATCGTGTTGATGGGTACATTTAAATACAAATTTTTTATAGTATTATTAATCCGTTTTACTTGAAACGAATGGATTTATATTAGCAGAGATCTGTTCGGTGCATTTTTCGTACATAAATTTCATTTTCAGTTTACATTATCCACATGCGTGATCGTTAAAGTCAAACAGGAAATCTGAACTGCGTCGAACTGACGAATTCCGTAAATCTAGCGTTAAAATTGTAATTTAAAATTAAAATTATCGATGCTCGATAAAATGTATATCGCGTTGGTTAATTTGACGGAAACTGATACAAAGGTGAGGTTAAGTGTTAAGAGAATTCTTTCATAATCGTTGGATGAAGAGCAATTATTTGGAATGGAATCATTTAGAGCTTCAGAGTTGGTTGGTAATTGTAAGAAACATAGAATTAGCTCGGTTAAATAATTAAATTTCTCTGTCTCTGGAACGAGAAACACGGCGACAGAAGAACGTAACGAAGACATACGAGAGAACGACGACAGTGCAGTTTAAATAGTAACAAGGATTAGGCGAAGCAGGGTTCAGGAAAGAGGGGATAGAAAGAAAGGAGCCGAATGGTGGGGGCCGGTACTCGATAATCTCCAGCGAGCAATTAATTCTACACCAGCTATACTTTCCTCCAAGTCGACATTATTCTCGATCCAAACACGATTCAGACAGAGTTTCGTTTTATAAAGAAAAATATGTTTGGCGTAAAAGTAAAGGTACAGCATTGGATCGAAAATAACTCGAGGATCATATCAGGGTTAAACGAAGACAAATATTGTAGATTTTAAGCTACCGCGGTTGAAATTGTTCTCGATAGAACTAGTCTTAAGAGAGGCTCGCAAGGGATGATACGAAGTTGACACGCTCCGGTTTTGATGAAATTTTCATAAAATTTTGCTGAAATTTTGCTGAAATTTTAATGAAATTTTGATGAAATTTTGATGAAATTTTGATGAAATTTTGATACGTTGTACAATACCGGACAAATGAATTCGGACACTCACGTTTTTCTGTTTGTTCGTTATCATGGTAACGTCACGTGCTTATGTTACTCGCATATTTCTTTACCATTTTAAAATATATATTTTATATTGAAATTTATTGTACCCAATGCTCTACAAGCATTTTAATCGAGTTAATGTTAAATACACATCAATACAAATTAATACAAATTAATTGAGTTTAATGTTAATACACTGAATCATTCAAGTATATTCAGAAACATCGTTTGTCCGATACTGTAAATCTCGAAAAAATATCAGACACGTATTTTTTTCTATATGCTCTCAAAGCAGAGGGTGGAAAAGCTATTTGACAATATATCTCGAAAACTGTTGCAGATAGAGAGAAAGTTTAAATGCACGACCTATTTTTTAACGCCGAAACAAACTGTGCAAACAATTTAAAAAAAAAATTAATTCGTTTGAAAACTTTTCATCCTACTTTGGGGGCTGATATCAACTCTTCGAAACGAACGATGGCCGATATAAAAAAATACGCGTTTAATATTCCTTCAAGATCTGTGTCGCGTAATAATTTCATCAAAATCTGCGCGCGTCAACTCCGTAATATTCTCTGTCAGTATCGTAGCTCTCAGTTCTGAAGATGCAAACTGTAACGTTTCCGAAACGCCAGCATTCCGCTGAAAAAATACGCGAATCTAAAAGCAGCCCTATCAACACTATCGAGACAGACAGCTATTATCCTCCGGTGTAAATTTCCAAATGGTCCCAATTCAACCAACTCCGCCAGCCATCCATTAAGAACACCCGGAACATTTAACCCATGAATGTACGATTCAAAGAAGAGTGAAACGCAAGCGCAACAGCTACAAAAATATTTCTTCGAGACCCATATCGCGTAAAAATTTTATCGAAATCAGCTCGTGTCAACTCCGTAACATTCCTTATCAGTGTCGGAGCTCTCAGCCCGGAAGATGCAAGCTGTTTGCGAAACGCCGGGATTCCGCTGAAAAAATACGCGAATCTAAAAGCAGAGTCGACTAGCACGAACAAGACTAGCCCTATCGAGACAGACAGCTATTATCCTCCGGTGTAAATTTCCAAATGGTCCCAATTCAACCAACTCCGCCAGCCATCCATTAAGAACACCCGGAACATTTAACCCATGAATGTACGATTCAAAAAAGAGTGGAACGCAAACGCAACAGCGACAAAATTTAATCGAATAAATAATCGTCGCGCGGTACGTCGGACGGAGCAGCGCAGCGTGCCGGAACCCGAGGGAAAATAAAAATTTTTCATGGTTTTAAGTTAATACTATTCGAACAACAAAAGCCCAGGGAAAATCTGCTTACCGCGTTTCCAACTTCTTCCAGCCTGTACGCGACAAGATTAATGTCGAGTTCCGGCAAAATAAAATAAATCACTTTAATTTGTCGACATCCCCCCCACTTGTCCCGCTCGCGCTCGCCCGTGCACAGCATTTAACCTCGAATTTGCATGTGTAGTGTCGGCGACAAACCCTCTCGATCCACGCGCCGCCCTTTTTTCAGCTCGTACATCAAGCCCGACTATGCTACTCTTTCTGTCTTTCTCGCATTGTCGAGTTTACAGGCCGCGCACGTGCCGGCCAGAGTATTTATCGAACGATATAAAAGAACAATGCCTCTGCAGCACGAGGTTACTGCTGTTGCAGCGTTGATAGTTCTACCGTGCGTTGTTGGAGTCGAGATAGGTTCGGTGGAAGTGCCGTTTAACACCATTTGTTGGTCCTTTTAGATATTTTGCCCGAGCAAGGGCCAAGAGAAAGCAGCGCTGTTCGACTTAATTATTCAACTTTTCTTAATACCAACGACGACTATAGTTAAAATCCGCCCAACGAGCTGTGAATATCAACCTTACCGTCGGCATTCTATTAAAGTTATGTTCTAATTAACGTAACTTGCGTTAGGTCGTAAGAATAGCAAATTCAATTTCGGTAAGACGATTATAATCTGTAGGTAAACGCGCGACACGCGCTGCCTGTTGAACGTATTTCACTTTGCGCGCAAAGTGGACACTTGAGGGACCGCGGTGCGAGGAAGCTTACTCGCGGACACGTACGCGGTAAAGAAAGAGTTAATACTGGGTTCGAACGGTTGGGATTGTGTGATTAATTTTTTCTTCCTTTTTGCTTGAGAAATATTGATAAAAAATACAGAACTATTGTTCGGCACATCCGCAGGAAACGATTTATAACGCGCGTCGATTAATTGACAGAGATCGTATTTGTAAAAAAAAAAAAAAAATGGGAAACGTCGAACGTTTTAAACGGTCGTTTAGCTTCCAGCACCGTGGAACTGACTTTTTACTCTCATAATTATCGCGTCCCGATAAAATGGTAACCGAAAGCAAGCATCGATGAGAGACCGCAGGAATGATTAAAAACGATTCCCCAAAAAACAAACCAATGAAACATGAAAAAAAAAAAACTGCAAAACCATCTGCAACAACGCAGAACAAACTTCGCGGAACGCGGTTGAGCAAAATTTCATCGGGATACCCTCTATTTGAACCGCACCGGAACTCCAAACCGGAAGATAGCGAATTAAAATTGCATAATTCATCGGCAGCGAAACGGGGCCAACGGTAACAACCACCAACGATAACGAACGTGTTTTTAAAAACACGATGCGATACACCGACAAAAGCATCGGAGAGCGCCGCTTTATTCCACGCGTAAGCATTTAATCACACTTCCGCTTGTGCTCGCTCGCTCGCTCGCTCGCTCGCGCGCGCGCAACCACCCCCCTATTTTCCAGCTCGTACATCAACCGGAGGAGCGTCCCTTTTTCTACATTTGCAGCGTCAGGTACACACGTGTACCTACGTTCCATCGCGTTGAATATGCAATGAGAGAACGCGCGCCAGCCAACCCCTGCGCGAACGCGTTTTTCACCCCCAACCCCTTCACGCACTTTTTCTTCTTTTTTTTCTTTTCCTCTCCCTGTTCCCTCCGTTTCCGCGGTCTCTGGCGAGCTCGCGTCTGGGGTGCGTCCCGTGGGACAGGGTGATTCCTCGAAATAGAGCGGACGAAGAATACAGGGGGTTGGAAGGGGTTGTTCGATTGAGATTGAATTGTTGGTTTAGGTTGCGACTGGGTGCGCTTTGGGTTTAATTAGAGTGTTATTTTAACGACGATCCAAAGCACGCCAGCCAATTTAATGTAAATTGGGTGTTAAACAGGGTATTCGTTTACGGTACCCCTTGGTTTGATATTTTAATAGAGAATAGAGAGCTGTTGGATAGGGGTTGAGTCAACGCTAAAGCTAACGGAGCAGTCGGATGATCGGTTAGTAATTTCTCATAGAAATTTTATAAATTTCTGAGGGTGTGTTTATGGGTATTTTCTGAATTTTCTGTAAAGTATATGGTTAAAGGTTCGTTTTTATTGCATTGCGCATTTCTTTATAGTTTCTTTGGCACCTTGATGCCCGGTTTTGCCTAAATTCCTCGAAACTGAGAGCAGGTGTAGGGGTAACGCTTACACGGGAGCAATTAAGGATCATGGTTGCGTAGAAAACAAAACTATTTAAATTAACAAAAACTGAATGAGCGGAACGTGCGGATGACAGCACAGAGAGTGCTGCGAGGGTGGGAAAACAGGGCTATTTAAGTGTCGGAGGAGGATAGTTTTTGAATTATGACTCCGTAGGAGAATTAAGAGGAGAGTTGGGAAGTGAAGTGTCCGGTGTGAGTAATGGTGAAAGTTGGTGACCAGCTGAATAAACAGATAAGAATAAGATTATGTAGGAAAATATTTAAAGATACAACGGAACGAATAGATGTGCTTTAATCGTCGGTACTTTTAGTGTTAGTACAGAGTATAAACGTCGTGGATTTGCGAATATTCGCGAACGCACCGCTAAGGGGATCCTGATAGTGACCTTTCATTCTTCCGTTGTAAACATCGACGACAATGGAAAACTCTTAGGTCCGAAAAGAGGCGAACACTTACGCTCTTCGAACGGACACGAGTCGCGGACATACGCTTAACAGACGCGACTCTGCTCTGTGTCCACTCGACGAGGAAAAATCATCCGCTTGGATGACCTTTTGAACTCTGATCGTCGCAAAGAAAAAGCAGCAAAAAACCAGCAAAAAAATCAGGAAAAAAATCAGAAAAAAACCAGAAAAAAACCAGAAAAAAAAAATCAGAAAAAAACCAAAAAAATCAACAAACAGAAAAAAAAAGAAGAATCGACTAATCGCTGCCCCAATTCTACATTAACGTGAAACTGGATTCAGGTTCCTACGAAACGTCTTGAATTCCTCGTTTAGTTACCATCGTACGACCAATCAAGCGAAATTTTCACCACCGTCTCGAAACGAAAGAGCAGAGGACCGAGAGGAGAGTTTCGTCTGCGGCCAGCCAGTTGCGGAGCTACGGAAACGCGATCGGCTTCCTTGGTTCGGGCAAGAAACGGAACGACGCGACGAATTAGAAGCTTGGAACGGGAGAAAAGCTTCTTTTCTGGGCCACGATTCGTGGTAATTCGAATTTATGGCACGCCTTCGCGCGACGTTTCGTGTTTCGTCTTTATCGGCGTCGTATCTTCAACGCTTTGCTATCGGAGAACTGTGTGCGGTAAGTATTTCGGTTGCAGGCAATCTAAAATGTGTGATGCGATAGAAATAGTGCTGGTAGAGAAAACATTTTGAATCAGTTACGTATTTAGTTGATTAAAAAATATATGTGAGCATCGTTGGATACCGCTCTAAGCTGAAGAAATATTTTTACGTTCACCATTTACTTTGAGATAAGTAATCTCAAAATAATGTACCTACTACGTCGTGATCGTAGACACTGTATCGTACTCGCAAATATCGCGTTACAACTATAAATAATTTATTAATCTATCATTCCTCGTAGATAAGCCTAGTAAATAAAATAATACTCTGTTGTGTAAAAAAAAAAGAAAAAAAAAAAAAAAATAGCAAACATCGGAATCTAACCGAGTTGGTTAATTAACTTCAAACTTGCCAGCTTTTCCGGATAATTTTTACATTCCAAAACTGTGGCAACAAAAATACGCGGCGGAAATTATTTAATATTCTGTACGAATAAATTTCGATATATTTAAAAAACATTCGTCAATTAAAAACCTAACGGTAATTTAAACAGTATATTGGCAAAATAAACGGGTATTTCGATTGAATTCAACTTTGTAAATACTGATATTAACATGAATTGTTCGATCTGTTCGTATAGGTACTAATTCGATGTACCTCGCTCAGAAATTCACTGCCAGAAATGTATATAATTAAATTATCCGAATAAAGTAACACCGATCGAATAACCAAGCTTGATATCGGCATTAAATTCAGCCAGTGCAACGTTGAAAATAAATTATCAGATCGGGGAATAAAATTTTCAAACTTGTTCTAAAATTGGATCTTAATTATATTCGAATGAACGTTAAACTCAATTATTCGCCTAATTTAATTTCACCTGGCTGAATTTATTACTACGCTTAATTGCTTATAACAGAAAATAATCAAATTAAATCCAGAAATTACATTAAAAATCATTTTGTATACGTACGAAGTATTTGAGGCAGAATTTTTTTAATTAACCTTATTCCTACTGATCTTTCAAACAATGTTCTTCGTTTCAACGTAAACTGGCTTCGAGCTTAACACTAAAACTACCGGAGATTAAAGTAGATTTATTTCTACCAACAGAGATCAAAATGATTGATATTTAAAAAAAATACCTACGATAAGGGTAACGATTATTGGTGCATATTTTTTTACAAAAAAAAAAATCAAGGAAAATCCTCAAAAATACATTCTTGTAAATTTATAAAATTTCTATAAGAAATTACGAACCAGTCATTTGAACCGGTTCGGTAGCGCTAGTATTAAAATAAAGTTTTGTTAGATATCAGATTTTTGTCCGTTTAGACGATTTTCCTCAACTACGAGGCACGAGTTCCATTTTTTACGCTGACGCGATCTTTTGACATTTTACGTTCCATTATTCCTGCTATCTACCCTTCTATTTTCCTGTACCTCCGCATCTGATCCTTTATTCTGGTTTAAAACTTTTATGTTGTTATCGCATTGTTACTTTGTTTCTTGGGTTTCGAAGAAGTTCGGTGGAAAACTATGAAATGAAACAATGGCGGGCATGAACGTACAACGACCAACTCTTTAGTTCGTATTTTATCGAGTTAAAAGCGAAATTTCCTTAAGTCTTGTCTTTTCTTTTCGCTAACCCACTAAACGGGGATGCTAGTTCATTATAAACGATCCAATAAAAATTGCGTAACCCATTAATGCCGGTAAACCAATAAAATTCCTTTCTCGCGCGAAATAAGTCCAAAGTTCCTTGGATTCGCTCAACAAAAAAATTGAACAGTCTATCGGCATCGATAAACCAACAAACCTCTCAAATCTCGAATTAAAAATAATTGATTCTCCGACAACAAATTCCTTGCAACTTCCACGAGAAGCCACAGGAGCGAAAGGAAAAGGTGTCCTCGAACTCGGAAAATAGAAATCCTCTCCCACGATGCCAGAAAGAGGGGAAAGAAAAGAAAAGAAAAAAAAAAAAAAGAAAAAAAAAAGAAAAGAAAAAAAGGAAAGCTGGACCAAAGGACAGGCGACTGGAAAAGTTGGCCGTTCGAGGCACGAGGACGTCCCGAAGAGGATTCCGGAGGGAATAGGAAAAATTGTGCGTCTCGCGAGCTGCTTGTTATCCGTCGAAATATTCCGGAACTGTTTCTTGGCGGTTGCAACGCGATGGTTTCGATATTATCCCAAATGGAAGGCTCGGATGGCATGACAAATGGCTGCGAGCGCGGTCGAGCACGAGCTAGGGCTACGGCAACAACGGCGAAGACGAGGAACGTGGAAATCTTATATTGGGATTGGAAACGAAAGCGCGATGTGGATGCTGATAAATATTGACTCTGATATCTCTGCTTTTTCTCTCATTCTCTCATTTTCTGTACGTTTGAGTTAGTCTCTGTATGCTTTTCCATCCTTTCGTGGGTTTTCTAATTTTAGGGGTTTTTTTTATCTTAGTTTGATGCGTGAATATTTTTATGCGGTACCTACATATTTTTAGGTATTCCTGTTATTTTGTGATAATATTAGATTCGACGGTGGACATAGGAAGAAGGCGATTCAAATTGAAAGTAAATAGTAGAGACAATTTATTGTAACTTTATGTTATATTAAAACGGAGAAATGGATAATATTCTGTTTGAAGAATCAGTTTGTGCTTTGTGCTCCGAACTTCTCATGTAAATTGTGTTTCCAGGAATGTATTACGAAGACAAGATCAGAGGAGGAATTATAATTATATAATTCGATATAACGTGACTTTAAAATATATATAAATTCTAAATAAATTACAGGATGAGTTTTCTATAAAAATACACGAGAAGAAAAAGCTTGATCCAATACGTAGCCTTGCATTGAAGCAAAGTTCACAAAAACGTACCCGGTTACTATTCCATAAAAGCACAATTCCCTGGCAATAAAGTTCGTTACAAAATTAACCTTTGACCAACAAAACAGTCTCGTCCGAAGCCCGAACCAGTTCAATAACTTAACGATCCTAATCACCCGGAAAACGACACGATTACACCAAGCTACACCGAGCTACACCGAGCTACACCGAGCTACACCGAGCCAGGAAACGCGCACGAGACTCGGTAATTAGATTAAGGCGCGCAAAACTCGAACGCAATTACACGTTCGCGTTAGTCGCGTTGCAGCGCAGCCGGATTTGGCTGGGAAGAAAAAAAAAGAACAACAAAAAAAATAAATAAAAAAAAAAAACAGAAAAAAGAAATCGGATAACGAGCAAATTTCCGGGCAACGACTTTCGACGACGAAAAAGAGGCTCGCGAGGGCTTTATTTCGCCCGGTTATCGACAAACCATAAACGATTACGCGCACGCAAGCTCGCGGCCGTCGCCTATGGGCGAGATTTCGATGCACCAACCTGGGAAAATCGATGAAATAGCGCCTCTAACTTCGTAAAGTGCGGTTATTGCGTCTCCCCTTATGGATCCGAGCCTGTCCACCCGTTTAACGTCCCGAATTATGAGGAAATACGTAGTACGAGATTCGAGTATTCGACTGGCCTCGTAAAGATAGGATGGGTACGTGGTTTCGAGGTGTACACACGAGGAAATGGTATATACTCTCTCTCTTTTGAATATTGCATTCGCTGCTCGACAGATCGATGTTACGTAACGCGGGAAACAACAGCGGATGGGAAGCACACCGGTGTGTTTTTCGCGATACGTTCCAGTGTCGGGGCGTGAGTGGAAACTGGAATGTGGGTTATTGTCGTCTGAATGGAAATCGATAGTTGTTGAGGCTGCAGTTGTGGACGGATGATATGTTTTTCTCCTGCTTGTGTTTTCTACGCTTGGTACAGCATTTTTTCTACTTTTTTTGTTTTCTTTATTGTCACTGGTGTGTGCTGGCGAAGGCATCTTCGTGCTTTTTTATTTTACTATATTTCTTCTTTTTACCGTTTCTCTTTTTTTACCCGTTCTATGTTTCTTTGCTTATCCTTTTCATTCTCCCTTCTTTTTATTTCTCTTTCCTATCAAATTTGTTGCTGGATAAATTTTTCATTTTTGGTAATTTTCCAATTTTTATTTTTCCTGCTCCTGGTATCAGAATTTCGCCTCACGTGTTACGTAATGGTTTCATTCATTCGCTATACACTTGATACTCTCTCTCTCTCTCTCTGTACATCCTGTCTTTATTATTACTACTTCCTAAACTTTACACCAGTTGAATATTACCGAGGGCAGGGAATTTGGAGAACTCCAAATTTTACTACACGCTTGCAACAATTATTGCAAAATTTTTATTCGAATTAATTTTTCATTGCTAACGTGATAATTTGTTCTATGATGGAAAGTTGAAATTCATAAATCGGAGAAAAATTGGAAATATATTTTTGGTCCACCGGGAATCGAACTTGAATCTCTTGGATGGAAGTCTAGCACCTTAACCACCTAGCCGAAGACTTTGGTATACAAGAAAGCATTTATTTTTGTAAACGGTGCACACTATTTATTTCTTTTTCGAGTCACCGTTTATTCGTAACTTTTTCCTGTATTTAATTCTTGGAATATTAACGAGTTACACGTTCTGTTCCTTTTGTGCATGGAATTTTTACGTGACTGAATGACGCGCGACATTACCTTTTACAGTCGCGTTATTACATTCCTTTATGAAGACTCTTTTGAAATTAAAGAAACGTTGAAAAATAAAGACAAAAACGCGGGATATTAAAAAAATTAAAGAAATCAGCGAAAAGAAGGTTCAGAAATTCATACGAATGATAAAGAACAATTTTTCAAAATGTCTCAGAAGAAAGGATCAAAAAGACCTCGAAAAGGGAAACAGAAAAAGATCCAAAGACACGAATCCTCGATCCGCGCGCGATCCAAAGATTCCTGCCGCAAGAATCTCACTAACGTCTCCCAGAAAATAAAACAGAAGATCAAAGGAAGTCTCTTGCTCGACGATTGTCCTCGAAAGAAGAACTCACAGACACCGTGATAAAAAAGAAAGAGAAAAAAAAAGGAAGAGGGTCGTTTAAGCGAAGGGTGGCTCACGCAAGGGATGAAAGGCGTGTGTCACGATTTCGAGGATCGAATTCCTCGGCGAGCTGCGAGCGAAACGCTTCCCCTTTGCTCCCGTCCAATTTCGAGAGCTCTTCGCGGCGTACGGTGCAGGAGAACCTGAGGAATTTCAAGGAAATACGCGTGCTACGTGCGTCGCGACGCGTGCACCCGCGGCGGTTCTGTCTTTGAGACGCTCAGACGGCAGCAATGATCACGCTAATGGATTACGGTTTGTTTGATTTTAATCGAGCCAGACTGTGCACCCCCCGTTTCGACCATTTGGATATTGCGCCCGAGATAAGGAATCTGTTTGAGGGCGAGAGGGTTGGGGGTGACGAGGGTAAGGTGGTCGGAAATTGAAGGTAATTGGTAGCAGCGAATCGGTGATGCTTCTTGGTATGTTTATTAAATTCTCCAGAAACAGTGATAGATAATTACGATTCTAGTGAAACCGCGGCTTTTTATGCAAATTTATACTCTTAAGTACCGAGTAAAAAAGATAGAACTTTGGTAGAAAATGGTTTAAGCTACTTGGTATTATAAAAAAATACTATAATGTGTATATTTTGTATATTTTTTGCAGTTTTTTAAATTTCTCAGAAATGCATAAAAATCCGGAGTAAAATTGTTTAACCTACCCCGGAGTATTATAAAAAACACTATAATGTAGATATTTTGCATATTTTTTACAGTTTTTTAAATATCCTACAAATGCATAAAAATCCGCGGTCTACTATTAAGGTATCGGTCTTAAAAATAATAAGGCAAATCGTGTAATTGTATAAAAAATGATGCTATTGGTAGCGAATTGAGATCTTTATCATATAATATGATTGTGAAACATCAGGTCGAAGACTCTCTTCCGAGCAGTATTAATCCAAAATTAGTGTAATCAAGAAGTTCATCCAAACTCCTCGAAACTAGCCCTCATAAGGAATCCTCTATTTCAAGAATCAAATCACAAGGAACCCTACTCCTCAATCCTAGCAACCATAAAAAAAAGAAAAAAAGAAGAAAAAAAAGAAAAAAAAAAGAAAAAAAAAGAAAAAAAATGGAAACGAAATAAATTACATAAAATTTTCCCCAACACATCAGTTCTCCGTTTCTTTTGCCCAAGCAGCAACCCAACCGGAGCTCGATCGAGCTAATGGATTTCAACTTCGTGGATCTTAATCAAGTGAGCCTTGGCGCAGCCATCGAACGCACGCGAGTGATATTAAGGTCTTAATATTTGAAATCAAACTTCCGGACTTAGAGGGCCGTGCGGCTTCCGCCTCTCCAGCAGCGAGCTTTTAAACATTAAATTCCAAGAGAGCAGACATTTCGTCGGAGAAAGAGAAGAGAGGCTCCAAGCCAGAGGAAATCTCACGATTTCGAGGCGAAAGTTACACTAGCTCTTGGAAGGATGTAGTTTTAGTTGCGAACTGCAACCACGTCTCCGTTGATATTCCCACCGTTTTCGTTGACAATTTCTCGTTTACCGCTCCTCGTAATCCCTCTTCGTTGGTTTCAACCCCGACCATTCTCTTCCGCAGCCCAGTTCGTTTTGTTCCACCAGCGTTTTCTCATTTTTCGAATTCCAACCAATTGGCATAGGATCGAACCGACCCTCGGAGATTTCATCCTTTGGTCGTAGATCAACCGATTAAAGCGGCCGCGGTAAATTCTTGTTCATTTAGAGGCTCCAGATAACAGGGTCGAATTTTTATGAGCTGCAGGAATGTGCTTTTAATCGTATAATTTATGATCAATGTCTTCGATATCCTCGGAAAAGGATAGGTATACCGGAGAAGCTTATTTAAAAGAAACTTTTTTTTTATTTTATTCAGTTTCTCTTAAATAAAGTTCAAAGTTTTGTTAAATAAGCTGTTGACTCGCTGATATTTTCAAAAACATTTTTAGTAGTCTCATGAGACCTGTTGGCAAAAGTTTGTTTAATACCGGTGAACCGGTGGTACTAAAGACTTCTGAATTATTATTTTTTTTTTTTTCTTTTATCATAATTATAGCAAAGCAATTACTGTAACTTCAGCTCATATTACTTTTCACGTGTAAGTACACAATTCAATTCTGGCAACTCCACCTACTCTCGTATAATCTCGTATCACTACGACAAAGATTACAAAAAGAAAAAGAATTCGCTGTTGCCAACTTAAGAAAGCATTAATTTATTTGAGCGCGTGTTTAAAAAACAACTTAAAAAATTCCTATATAAAATCCAAACTTCTCTAAGCTGAAAAAACCCAGATAGTTCAACGTAAAATATTCCCGATGGTTAGCATAAAACTTTGGAACGTCTTCGAAATCAAACAAGCAGGGCCTCCGTTATGCCAATTCTAGGGAATTCTAGGGAAAGTCGCGTGCAACAGCATTCGAAACAACCGTGGTTGCGAATGCAATTGTAGGAGGAACGGGAGCTTTCTCTGGCTGTTTCCACCGTTCGCCAGCGTCAAATTTACATCAAAGAGCAACCGGGCCAATTTAAACAACGGCCAGCGCACAATGGAATTGAAAATTCACGAGCGCGCGAAACGCTGCTCTGGGACTCGTTTGCTCACCCCCGGACGAGTTTGTCGACGCTTCAAGGAGCCGTGATTTTAGAAAGAACCCTGGACCAAATGAAATCTCGTCTTTGCACGCTGTGCAGGGAATTAAAATTGTCCCGATGTTGGCGAGGCAGCTGTATACGTGGCACTTTTGGTTGGCTGGTTTTGTTTTGAGACGCTGACTGCCTCTTCTCGTGAAAGAATCCTGGTTGATGCTTGTGGAACAAACGGCATTGGCTAGGAGATTATTCGTTTGGAGTGCACTGGTAGATAAAGAGACGAGTATAATTTAATTTTTGGATAACTGTAAACATTTGTGAATCGAATTTCCTTTGCATTGAAAAATTGTGGAAGAACCGAATGAAGGACCATTTGCTTCATTTTAAAACAAAGAAATTATTTTCAAAGGAAGATAAGAAAGCTAACTGCCAAAGAAAATTACGAATGTTGCCGTAGCGGCGTCAATGGAGTGCAAAGGGTTAAGTTCAATTAAGTTTAACCCCTAAACGCTGGACATAGTAAGACAGAAATTTACACTCTCAATTCTATAATTAACAAAAATATGACGATCTATGCTTCTAGTTAACATAAATTGAATAATAACACATTTCACTGCTTTCATTTTTAACTGTTAATGTTAATGTTAATAAATTACAAAATGCATCACGGTAGTTCCATATCGCTATACTTTAAAACACGGTTCGTACGAGGTACGGAGCCCATCGTCGAAAGATTAAAAATGAACGGGAAGAAAATTAGACAATTTCTCGCAGCACTTTATCGAATAAATTACTTTAGATCATAAATGATCCTGAAACGTAAATTTTTTAAGAAAAGGATCCAGAATACCTACTACCCGCATGAACGCGGATTTCCGCTATTTAAACGACGAAATGTTCCTCTAACCGACGATATTACGATTACGGGAACGTTATCTATAATTCCGATTCATACGGCCGGTAAGCTTTAATTTCGGACAGACGGGAGTGGGATTCTTAATCAAGCCCCAGCTACCGAAAATCCGTTTTCCGCTCGCGGAAGCCGCCTCCTTTCAGGTTGCTCTAACATCAGACATTGGCCCCCAGCTCTAGGCCAAATTTTAATGAGAAAACTTAACGAGAACCTCGTGTTCTGACACGCATTTCCCAGTCTGATTATGCATTCAGAGTGACCGGGACCGTGAATGAGACTAAAACGATGGACGGCGAATCGGGATGTCCCTTTTATCTCGTTTGATATAGCGATCTTCTGATGCGAACAACGTTCTGTCATCTTTCTTGGGTTTTTGAGAGGTTGCAACGTGAAAAACAGCACAATTGGAATTTATGAAAAATATGTTTTTAACACTGGAACTACCGGCGATTAAAGATAGACTTATTTGTAGAAAAGAAATCAAAATGATAGATATTCGAAAGAAATACTTGTAGTAAGGATAACGATTCTTTGTAAATATTTTTTACAATAAATCACGGAAAATTCGTAGAAATAAATTATTGTAAATTTAGAAAATTTCAAAAAGAAATTCTCAACAATATAGGTTAAACGCTCGTTATATTGTTTAAAACGGTTGGAACGTCGAATTACAGATAAATGTAAAAAGTAGCACGGATGGAATTTATTAAAAATATAATTTTTGAAAACAAGTTAAATACTCTTTGTATCATTCAGAGATAGAAATGTTGAACTGTGGATAAATGTAAAAAATTTCACAATTGGACTGTACTAAAAATAAAATTTTTAACTATAAACTGAACACCCTTTGAAATATATAACGAAGCACGAGCGATATTATACATTTTTTAAAGAATTTTTAAACCAGACGTTCTACAAGCTTCATCGAATCTTGTTAAAAATTTGTATTTTTTTTTTTATACATTGGACGTATCAATAAAAGAAGAATCTCCTAATATCGAATCAATTCTTACTTTCTTTCATTGCAGCAAATAATTTTCTTAACTCCATAATTCTTTAACCGGCAAAGACTTATCGACATCTTGGACGCAATAATTTATTTCCCTAATTCTTTATTTTCCAATGCATCGTTGCACCCGTATTAGAAACACATTGCATCATGTTTGTATCTGTAAGAATTAAAATCGACCTAACCAAAGTTACTTCTTTTTTATTAATTTTTATTTCCGTCTGTAAAGAACCATCCGATTAAGAAACGACAAAGTTAACAGGTCGAATCACGTGTTCCAGGTTTACGAGTACACCAGAACTTCCGTTTTCATTCACCGGAAGCACGATGCAACGCGCAAGGTGTCCCTGGAAGCGGGCAGAAGTCAAAATTCAGGCGAAAGCACGAAACGAGAGCGCATTACTAGCCCGATAGCGTGTTTCGCGAAACAATGCAGCCGCCATATTACCAGAGGAGGGCCGTCGACGGCGGGCATTTTACTCCACAAAGCCCCGTTGAATTACGTTTTCGAGCAACAGTCTATTCGTCGGTCCGGAGGAACTTTGCTAGCAGAAGGCAGCCAAGAGAAAGAGAAACAGCGAAACACAGAGGGAGAAGGCTGCTTAATTTCCTGCTTTAAATGCGGAGCAGAAGGCGAACCTAGCAAGATGAAAAACCGAAATCGAATCGAGAGACCGTCCATCTAAATGGCTACCCGCGTGGCCAATAATTGACTTTTCCGCGAAACAAAATGAAATCTGGCCAAGTTGAGCGGCAGTTTGGAGAAACAACAAATTTTTTTTTATTTTTTTTTGTGGTCGCAAGCTATTGTGGGGAAGAAAGACAGAGGAACATTAATCGCGTAACTTTCAACCCTGCTACGGTCCTCAAAGTCTTTTCCACGCAAGCGTGCTCTTGTTTCGCTGAAAAAAATTCCTAACTTCGATAAAAATGTGTCGACGTAAAATTCTAAACAAGAAAGCTCGCGCATCGACGATAGATTTTTTTATATGTTCCTCGAATTTAGTAATTCTTTTTTTATTTTTTAACGAAAGGAAAACTCGAGTCGCAGCGGGGTTGAAATAATTTTTTTCCTATACTTGAACCAAACTGTAAAGAATTAAATTACTAAAATAAACAAATAGATACTTATCGATAAGAAAAAGACAATCGATGTAAAATGATTTTCAGCTAAAAATCGTGTCCGACTATTTTGTCATTTTGTCATATGTAATTCGTTTGCAATTAATTCGCCTCTACACACTCGCTGGGTGACGTTCGACTATTCCGAATGATGTCCCATCGATAATTACCCTCGTTGTCACTGTCAAATGTTTTAACAGCCGATAGTTCTATGAATATTAATAAGGAAAACACAAATTACTGGTTTCCTAAATCAAATATTTACACGTCAGAATGTAATTAACTACCATTCCCGAAATTATGCGTTCGATTACCCTGAAACCTCGAAACAGATATTTCCACCCCATTAAAAGATGAATAAATACGTAAATAAATAAATAAATAAATAAACAACTGGTTTCGTTAAAATCATATGAAACAAAAAAAAATAGAACTCTGCAAATGTGTATAACATGTTTTCAATAGGAATATATTTTTTCATCAAAAAATAACAGTGAATTTGTAATTTGTTTAACGGAAGGGCATTATTTTGAATCAAAATTTGTAGATATTTTAAAGCACGGAAACATTCAAGGCTTTACGATCGAGACTAATTAGCAGATGGCTGAAAGCTTATCGACAGTCTGTTAATTAACAAAATTTCCCTCTAGCAACTCTGCATTCAACGTACTTGACAAATAGCACTTCGTCTAAATTTTTTTTACTTGAAAAGGTCAACGGATTTTCCAGCATTCCATCGTTTGTAACTTTTTTGTTTTACTCTAGAAAACTGTACATTTTTATAAAATAATTTTTTCTACGCACTGAGTCGCTAATAACCCAACTTAGCGGTTGAAACTACTTGAAATAAAAAATGCAAAAAAAAAAAAAAAATAGTCGACTGAAATTCATACAGGTTTACAGTATTCTGCAAACAGTCTGAAGTTAACAGTATGAAAAGTTAGTTTGAGGATATCAATTATGGAAACGTATTGATGCACCAGTTCTGGAAGCACTAAGTACTCCAAACGCGAAGTATCGATCAAACTCGTCCTTCTGTGCTTCGGTATTTACTCAGTAACCTACTTCATCGTTTATACTCGCTAATAATTTAAATCCTAAAACTCCTTTAGCTTCAATTCTGATTTATTGTTGAAGATGTCTGTATTCAAATATTGGTAATGCTTACTTTAATCTAGTTTCTTCTGTTCTTTTGTCCCTTCACTTCCGTTTACCGTTGTACCATCGATATAATGTTAATTTCATTCCTCGTGTTCTTACTTAGACAATATATTAATAAAATACACGCAATATATATATTAAATATTTTAATAATAATTAATAATTAATAATTTAATAATTAACTAGATTAAAAGTATAATATATATTATTATTAAAAATACACGCGTATTTTTTATTAATAAAAAAAATATATATCTATATTCTAGATAATTTTAATTTTATTTTTTCTACGATAAATAAAAATTATATCAGTTATATATATATCATATATATATTTATATATCTGTATGATAATGTTCTATACGTGTCGCCATTTATGCCCCATTCGATATTTAATTAATACGATATACAGGATACTCTAAACTGAACGCATAAGAAGCGTCGAAAAAAGATTTTCGAGAGGTACATATAATTGAACCATCAAAAAATAAAAGTTTCAAGACCACGTGAACTGTGTGTTCTCGAGCACACGGGGGCAAAAGTGCCCTTAAGTGCGATCACTGGATTGTGGCAGCGGAGTATAGTGAGTATAGCGTGTCGAGAGAGCCTCAAAAGGGTGTCTACAGTGATCGTTTAGAAAGAATGGCGGACAAGTGCCATAATTCTGTCACCAGCAACTATATTACATTTTTTTTTTCTCTTTTTTTCAGTATATCGCGATGAAAAGAAAATAACTCGGAAGAAAAAAATAAAAAAAAATTATCAACCCTCTGAATATTTCATTTTAAGCAACAAAGGTATCCTTAGAATTATTTTACCAACGACGTATGCGTATACTTTTTAATATTAATAATATCGTTACCTATATTAATTACTGCGACAATTTTGAATTTGTTATTTTTAAAAACTCGAATTTATAAGATTCATAATTAACGTACGGCCGCATCACTGAAAGGGTTAATTGGTAAATTAAATTGGGGTAGACCGAGGCGAATCAGATCAACAGAAAGATCTTCGAGTTTAAAAAAATTTAATTTAATTTAATTTAATTTAATTTAATTTTAATTTATTTTATTTAACTTTCTAAATTTTTACTATTATTTTTTCACTGTCAAAAGAAAATTATCTAATTCGTCTGAGACTACCCTAATCGAACAAAACTCACACTTCATAAAAAGTTTCTTTTAATGTTTACTGCAAAACCAAGTATATAATTTACTTTTGTATAGAGAATACAAGTCGGGGTCGTAATATTTCATACTAGACGATAGATATTGCCGGGCGTTAAATTCTGCCAAGTATCGCGTTTTCTCAATTTTATCGGCCAGATATATCGAGCGGGCGGAACAAAATACAAGGATTACAGCTGAAATTTAAACGTTTTCGAGTTGCAATCCCGAGATCCAGTTACGACATCTGGCTCTACATCGTTTTTGCGAACTCGTCCCGACGACGCCGTGAAAATACTGTTCACCAGTCGTACCGACAAGGGTAAACGACGTCCGTCCTACATTATTCGCAAATAAAAAAGAAAAAAACAACTTAAAACCGGAGGGAAATTAATCGTGCGCCAAACGAATTATTAACTTATTGAATTACAAAAATAGCTAAATTTCTTTATACAAAATTAATAAAAAAATTTCCTACTTCTCTTTTCAGAAATTAATTTCAGTATTCGTTGAATAAAACATTTAAAAAACTCAAACTATTATATTTCCCTAATTTCTTATTTTTCTCTGTCGTTTTTATTTAATATCAAAATGCAATATTTGTATCGGAAGGAGCATAAATGGCGACACGAATAGAACATCATTGTATAAATATTTAAATACATATCTGCTTCATTAACATATTGTCTAAGTAAAAACACGTAGAATGAAATTAACATACAGTTGTGCAACGGACAACGGAAGAGGCGGAAGTGAAGAGACAAAAGAAAAAAAAGCATAAAGGAAACCAGATCACAGCAAGCTTTACCAATATCTGAATACATCTCCAACAATTTGTATTAGTAATTAATTATTAAGTAAAAAGGTTTCAACAAGTTCATTCTACAATTATCCGAAATGTCTGCCTACATTTATTTATATTACGGATGAAACTGACAAGTAAATGCCTGGACTATTGGACGAAATAATGGTTAAGACATTTGAAAGGGTACTTTCGGTAAAAGAGTGTTCCTCGTCGAGAACCTAAAAGGTTTTTTTCATTTCCATTCGCGGCATTATGTTTCGCCGTCCCGAGCAGCCGAGCAATTTTGGAAAATTAAGTAATCTTGATCGTCCCCTGACATTCTTTGGAAACACGCCTAATTGCACGGTCAACGCTCACAATGGCGAAAGAACAAAGAGACCCAAGGACGATCCGTCGCGATAGAAAGAACTTAGCTCGGGGTATTTTAAATGTACTAAATCCTTAAAACAGAAATTCCGAGGCCTTTTAAGTGGATAAAAAAAAGAAAAAAAAGTAAACAGATAAATTATCGTTTACGAAAAAATATTCTACGTAGATAAGAAAAACTGATAGGAATTTTAATATTTTAATTTTTGTTCCATTTTGTCTTCTTGGCGAATAAAATAAAATATTTAAACACGAGTGATCCGGGTTATATGATTTATTGCACCTGATCGTTCAAGGCCAGCTGCAGCCTTGATCTTGGCTAATACTCGCATTGAAACTGCACGGTGAACCCTGATAAATCGAGAGGAAGACATCACCCACTCGGCACGATTCTCCAGCTATAGCTGGTCCGCAAGAAACCAGCTATTCAAGGCCACCCCTATAGATCACTTCAAGTATGAGCCTTATTCTCGCTTTAGTTACGTTTTGCTTTGTAATACGTCAAAATAGTAACGAAGATAAACTTTGTATTCTGAACAGTCTAACTAATAAAATTCGAAGATTTTTAATGAATAAAAAAATAGTGAGAACGCCAATATTTTACTGAAATAATTAAGAAGTGTATAAATCACTTTAAGTATCCTCCTTATTTTCGCTTTAGTTAGCAGCTTTGCCTTATAACAGATCGAAATAGGAACGAAGATAAACTTTGTATTCTGAACAGTCTAATTAATAAAATTAGGAGATTTTTAAGGAATAAAAAAATAGCGATAACGCGAATATTTTATTGAAATAATTAAGAACTCTACAAATTTGCCTTATAACAGATCGAAATAGCAACGAAGATAAACTTTGTATTCTGAACAGTCTAAGTAATAAAATTCGAAGATTTTTAGTGAATAAAAGAAAAATAATAATAACGCTAATATTTTATTAAAACAATGAGATACCTGATGTTCGTTAAGATTTTGTTCACAGCAAGAATTCCAAAACTGTATTTTATTTACAAAGCTGCCGAACAACGAGAAACGCTGGAAGAAAAAACAAAATATCGGACAATCAAAACCAGCGTCCGTTTCGCAAAAAAGGGAAACAAAAGCAGCTGGAGAACAATTAAACAATGTTTCTCCATCGAACACCGCTGGAAACCACGCCACCGAACGTTAACCACTGAAGCGACTAACAGAAAAAGAAAAGAAAAAGCGTCGAATGAAACCGAGAAAACGAAGCCGCGTGGATCTTTGATTTGAATATCGTTGCACAGACTGGCTTAGAAATGGTTTAATCAAGGTCTGGAAAACCCAGAAGTGTTACAAAAATACACCTTTTTCATTCAAATATTACTACATAAAAAGAGTAAAAAAAAACCTACTCTAATACTTCTCCAGACTGAGTAAAAAATGGATAATCAAAATATAAAAATTGTTCTACGCCTGTTTTAAATAAAAAGAAAATGATACAAACATACTTCATCGGTTTAAATTTACAGCGACTAAAAAAGATATTTCTAATTTCCACTCGCAATATATCTTCTGCTACGCAACATT
>SMSQ01018312.1:0-25535 GCA_019453375.1 Ctenoplectra terminalis
AAAAATCTAAAATTTATTTAATTATCTATGGCTTTCTAAACATAATTTTGGTTTTACATATTTGACTTATCTTACATATGTTTTGATGCACTTTGTGTAATTCACTTAAGTTATCAAACATACGAAAATATACGATGTATGGCAATTGATATTGGAAATGATGCATAGCATTTACAGAAATGAAATCAATCGTAATAGTTAATGAATACATTTACAATACATCTCAATAAATGCTTATTGCAATGGTGCTTATTTGCTTAGGCCTAGTAAATGCTAAATTATATACATAGTTAATGTTCTCCATACTTGAATAATTTCAAATTTGATTACTTGGCTTTATATTCGCACATGATAAAATTTTTAAAAGTGTCAAAGAGTAAAGCACAATGTTAAAAATAGGAAAATTTTGGAAGTCGTTGAGATTGACAAATTTCTCTACAACCTGATTCTACAAGTTCTAAGGCATTGGTTCTCAATCTCTTTTACCACATATACCCTTTTCATCGCATATCAGACTGTAACCTCTCTCCCTGTCTCCCTCTAAGATTTAGAAATCTGTTGTATTCTAAATTAGAAATCTAAAAATAGATCAATTATCTAATATCAAAGCAAAATGCAAAGACGAAGAATAAATGCGAGACAGATGCCAATCAGTCGATAACTAGGAATAAAAACGACATCACGTGAAGGCGATTGTTATATTTAAACTTATTATCTTTATTATATTTAATTAAATAGTATTCTTATCTATGTAAAAGATGTTTCTAGTCAGGATTCCATTTCGTGTAAGTAAACAAGCATATCCCGAGTAATTGGTAATAAGGATATTAACCAGTCAGCTGTGGCGAGCTCTTTTCAAAACGCGCAAATCCAGCCCCATACGGGGATGCACGAATCCATCTCAAATTATTTGTACCTTTTTATTTGTTTATTTTATTTCGTTTTGACGTCCAAAGATTCTAAACGTATTGAAATTTACGAGTATATTTTAGTTTTCGCTAAGAGTACAATTTAAATAGGAAATGGTAACTTTTTACGCATGACGGATAGTGTCTGCCATTTCTCCATGACGGATAGTCGTCAAATAGTCGTCAAACACATCTAAATGGCTAAACGATAAAACCGCGATTCCCTTCTTCCAATCGTGAAGTTCCTTCCTTTTTGTGAAATTAGATGAATGAAATCAAAAACTGAAAATAATTATTTACACGAAAATTAATGAGAAAGTTATAAAAAAAAGCGATTAAATGCAAGAGTATGATAGCGGTTATTCACCTGTTAGTTTATGAATTAGTACACGAAGTTAAAGTTAAATGTACCTACTACAATTTACAGTTTATACGCATCGTAGTAACAATGATGGATCTCTTCACTCAATTAAATGGTTGTGTTTCTCGCCTACATGTATACGCGTGGAACTCATCAATTTAAATAAACTCCTGACTATTATGCGGGTCGCACAGTGATAACGGTGTCCGAATTTAAAACCGCAATAGCACATTGGATGATTAAATACTAGAAATATCATAATTGGAATGAACTCTTGTCTTGTTTAACTGGAAAATCTCTTCATATCTAATTGGAAATACTATAATCGAACTGCCTTTTGATAAAATCTCTATTACGTTCTCGCTATTCAAACAGTGTCAACTATTTTGTTTATATATGCATTACTGAATAAAAATAATTTGGGACTTAATATGATCATTGGACATATGTATGGTGCAAAATCAGTTCGTATGTAGCAATTAGGGTAAGAGGCTCTTTCGTTACCGTGCCTAATTTTGTTTTGTGATCAATCTTTGTTATTAAGTACTGCAGTCTATTAGCAGTAATTGAAATTTATAATAGAAACAGTACTGAAATAAGATCGAAAGGTAACAATTAAATGCGCTATAGCCGTATTTTTATATTTAATCGTATTTTTTATAATTTTGTCATTATTTCTCAAATAAACGACTGAACGATTGTACGATCTGATTTTTTAGAACTTGTAAAATCGTCCAGTGAAAGAATTTTTCAATCCGGATAATTTCCAAAATATGCCTGTGACATTCTCTTTTGCGAGCATATGTTATTAAATAATGACATAAATAATTTTGGAAGTAATCGTTTTATAAACAATGGAAAACTGTTTTTCTACAAAACATAGAATAAACAGTTCGTACCTAAATATAAATATATTAAATTTAACTTCTGACGGTCTAAAAATAAAAAATATCCAGGAATGCGTAAACAAGGCAAGATTCAAAACATCTTCAACACTCCCCACTAATCCGTATTCGAATTCTATAAAATGAGGAATCGAAGATCAAAGGAGCAGTCTGAGGTATTCATCGAATCAAGTGCACCCGGAGGTTCTCTTCTTTTACGACGCATCAAAATACTTCAAGATACCTCGAGATACTTCAAGAATGCATCAAGACTACAATAATAATCTATTTTATTATTAACTTTATCTTTGTATTATTCGTTCAGGATTAATAAAATAGTTTTTTTTTTAAAAACGTTTCTTTCTAATTCGGCCGTGACACACTAAATCTGTATTACTATTAGATTCGATGCGAAAGAAACTTCTATTTATATAAGCATTCGTTATAAGATTTTTATGCAACGACATACACTTTATTTTATTACAATATGTAATTTAAAAACTGAAGTATATTGGATTCTCTTCAAATGAAAGAAAATGATATCGTCTCCATATACACAAATAAAGTGAGGGGGTTAATTCAGCATACAAATACAAGCATTCCTGAGAAAAGTGTTAAATAATTAAACAGAAACATATGAAATACAGACGTTACAAGATGAAACATGAAATTAAAAAAGACATTGAATTTTATGTGAACATGTATAGGTGCAATAATGTGCTATAGTACTGTTCAAGCAGCCAAGTAGGACAGAATATTTTTGAAACAGTACACAAACCAAAACATTCTAAATGAATCAATGTTTAGAAAGAATTATCTACAAGATTGTTTTCAATCATCAATTGAAATATTCCTAACAACATTAATAAGGTCGTTTGAATATCTCACTAATCGACAAATGATATTATTTGTTAGAATCATCCTATAGTGCCTGTGTACGTGCTTTTATGTATGTGGTCATCGTTGTTCGTATAAACATTTTTGTAATATGATCTCTTTTCACAATGATCTGATTTTAATCGCAGTTTGTAAAATGCTTGCTCTATTTTGTATTTCAATTATTAATCGGACGTAAACGCTTGGTTCAAACTATTTTTTTTTATTACTTCCCAAAGAATAGTGTACAAAAAATTATAATTTTTTGTATAAAATTGAACAAATTTCGAATCAATAAGTAATTAAATTTTTCGATGAAAAGGAAATTTTCTGCTGAAAAAATAGATAGCACGGTACAATTTTTAATATCAAAAATACACATATAAGGTTTTTATAAATTCAATGTGTATGTTTCTAACATTTTACATATTTCTACATACGTTATTTATACTTTTTATGATTTTATCGTATCTTTCTTTAGTTCATTATATTTTTTGCATATTTTGTACACACGTTGCATAGTTATATACAAGGTGTTCCGCAGTTGATGGTACAACATCAAAGGGGGTGATTCTACGTAAACAAATTTTTTTCATTTGTGGCTTTATTTTTGAAAAAATAGAATTTGGCAGTATATTAGATATACGTGCATTTAATTGTCATTGCTGGACGAATTTCGACGTGCACTACTGTTCATAAGTACCATGACACCAATAAAGTCAACTTGATTAATTTCTAGTGACGGTACGAAAATGTTAATTAAACAACTAAACAGTTTCATAATCTTTGACTGCAATGTCATTTTTATTACAGATTAGGTCAATAATTTATACACTGAATTCAATTTTATCGTATCATCATATTATACTATACATAATTGGAATAATAACATTTAAACAACAAAATCATAAATTACATTTTGTTAAAAATAAGCAAGTATCTGAGTACTTATCAGTAGCATACAGCACTTGTTCTAACAATTTATAAGTTAATCAAATAAATTATCTAAAAAACGTACATATTGTCTTACTATGTACGCTTTATTGTCAAATACAAGAAAGTCGTAAGAAAGTCGTAGTCAAGTCGTAGAGATTGTTAAATACACAATGTAGTTGATGAATTTTCAAATGCAGGTTTCACGAAATTGAAACTTTAAACTAAAATGTTTTATTCTGTATTTTTGACTTATTATTTTTGCAAGGAATTTTCCGTTTCTTTGTAATACCATAATTATAGTTTAGGTACTAGGTATAGTACAGTGATACTTTATTTTTGTTGCGCAGTATAACTTATATACTTTGATAGTGCTACAGTTTCATAGAACTACGGTTTTTATAGTTTATAATTTCATATTTTTAACAAGTTTAAGGGCAAGATTGAATAATGATGGCAAACGTATACATACATATCTTTATTAATAAAATCTGTACCTATAATTCTTTTTTTTTTCTTATTCTCATAAGTAAAATTACTTCAAAAAATTAAATTATGTATAAAATCCAATAAAATAATAACCCAAATGTGGTTTAAAACGAGTAAAAGATAAATATCCAATTGGATAAAAAGTACGGATGGGTTCTTTGAAGTGTTGAAACTTCAAAACCTCTAAAAACCCTAAAAAGTTTGGAATTTCGAGAATTCCTAGGTAAAATAAAAAAGGAGAGTAGATTAAATTCAGAAAAAGTTCGGATGCTAGTATTCTGGAACAAGAATCTGGATTAGGTAGTTTCATATACTCTTTTGTTTTTGTTTGTATTTTGGTGAACTATAGTCAATTAAGATTTATACAAAAATTTTAATGGGACCTCAGTTCTTAAAATCTCAAGTTTCGAAAGGTTCGAGTTTCGAGAATTAAAAAATTAGATTCCAACCAACTCTTAATGAAAAGTAACATAACCATCGCTGTCCGAGAATTAACATTCACTTTGCCAACAACAAAGAAATATAATAACACAATTTTCTATCGCTTAATTATATGTAATTGGTGCATCGAATTATATTCAATAAATTGTGTAACAAAATGCCAAATACCTTGATTAGAAAATTGAATTGTTGTTGGTGTTGGTAAATCTGTAGATAATGGTGGCCTGAAGAAGGTTTGCAATCCATCCGTTGACAATCCACCCCTGCCTTTTATACAATACACATTATAAATAATTAAGCTAATACTGTTGTACGATATCATTGTTTTTATTAATTTTATTTCGTAATGTTAAAATATTCTTCATTTGTCCCATATGAGCAAGTTACAATAATTTTTTAATCAAATATGATTTTTTAAAAGTTATTTTTATATCAGATATGTTTAACACTAGAACTACCAAAATGATCAATATGACCCATTAATAATTTTTTGCAGAAATTTTATAAATCAGCTTAAGAATCTCAGTGACGATTTTCCGTGATTTTCTATTAAAAATACAGATAAAACTTTGTCTACCTTGCGTTATAAATTTTTTGATATACCTTTCACTATGATTTCTTCGGTAGAAATATGTATGCTTCGATCGTCGGTAGTTCTAGTGTTAACTCTGTATGAATATTTTTCATTATAATTAAAAAGGATTTATCAAATGTAAACATACTTGCAATGTTGTTGCCAGAGATAATAGGCGGTGGTGGTGTAGTTGTAGTTTCAGTCTCTAAATACACATATATTATTAATACATCAATATAGATGCAACTAAATACTTTATAACATGTAAATAAGAAATTATATAGATTAAAAAATATCGATACTCAAACATGAAAAAAACCAGATTTTTTTATTCAATTTATTTTCATTCTATTTCAATTCTCACATCAATTCTTCGCAACACTTCCTCTAATAAACATAGAGAATGTTTCTGAAATTGTGATACAATCGGAGAATAGGTGACTCCTCGTGTAAAAATAAGTTGAAAATATGGAATAAAATTTTTTACATAAAATTTCGTTTACAACAAAATTATACATTTGACTAGCTCTCATTTTTAAATTTACATTAAAGAGTAATACCCTAAATGGTAGCTTAAATGGCTTAAAATACACTGCGTTCTTAAAAAATGAATTACAATTTCTGTTAGATAACATGTCGTTAGGATGTTGTAAATAGTATGCGGGTTTCCCGGCACATTATGCTATGACTGTGCATCAAGCATGCACTCCATTGAATAATTAAGGTAAAGGGTATCTTTTTGGTGTTTCTTCGGTTCAAATGAAAAAAAAAAGAAATTTGTTATGTTGCTTGTTGAATTCGTCTCAATAACCGCTAAAAGATAGATGTAAACAAGTTCTAGGTTTATCTATAAAAAATTGAAGGTGATGGAAAACAGTATTCATATGTATGAAATGCACAATAAGTAATATAATTTCCTTTTTTACAAGTTAACATTGTGATGTAGTAAGTACTCTATAATTTTAATATATGAGCTGTTTTTTTTTTTTTTTTTTTTAAGTGGTGTAAGTCCATTTATTCTCATTTCGAGATATTTAAGGCTTTGTGTTTAAATTGATTTAAAAATATTCGTAAATGTTAATGTATTAGGGTGATGTGTTTAAGATATAAACATGTAAAATATTATTCTTCGATAAAAATTAATAAGACTGTTAAAGAAACACGCGATTTGTTTTTGGATCGCAAATGGATTTGTACCACTTAAGAAAAGAAACACATTTAAACTAGTTCTCTTTTATAATAGTATAAATACACTTATTCATACATTGAGATATTTAAGGATTTGCGTATGAATGAACTAAAAAATATTGGCAAACGTTAATATATTTCGATAATGGGTAATGTTTTTAAAACTATGCACTTATTAAATATTATTATATAATAATAGTTAATAAAATTTTTTAAGAAAATGGTTTTTTTATTCAAATGGACTTATACCACTTTAACTAATAACAAATTATAAAAAAACATGAACAGTATCAATTTTAAATTTATACTTTAATTGAAGTTTGCTTTCTTGAAATATAGTTTTTTAATATAAAAAATAGTATTTAAAATGAATAAGTAAGTAAACGTAAAATTGGCCTTATTAAGAGATATTTTAAGTTATATTATAACAGAATTTATAACAAAACAGCTATAAAAAGTAAATTATTTCGTTAAGGTAACTTATAATAATAAATTATAATAATAAATGATAATAAATTGTTGGTACGTAAGATAGTAAAGTCATCATATCGTTATATTTATTTCTTGTTATAGGTCTCGAATCTGTGTACAATGGTAAGAAACTTATTTTGCTAAAACTTGTTTACCTTCCTCGTTTTCCAGATAAATCAAGAACTTTGAATTAAGCATTTTCTTCCATAGATGTATTCTAAAAAATGATGTAAGATTCATCTCTTTTAACCTCATCTAGCATATCTTCAGCCAATGTATAATTTCCTCGTACGTATTGTTTTTTCTATTTGATACTGTCCGTTTTAGGGATTTCGTTGAGACGAAATCTTCTGGTTTCATTTCATATAAAAGGAAATTTTTTTTTATCTACAATTCTTTATTACATCATAGTCTTAAGCACGATTAGAAAACTGTTTTAATTACTGATTACTACAAATAGACTTATACCACTTTTTAAAAAACGGCTCATATATTTCAATTTTATAGAAAATAATTTATTTTTGGAACATATAAATTTACAAATTTTGTTTTAATATAGAGTTAATATAATAACAAAAGAGGCTTGTATGATTTTATATTTTTTATGAGAATACTAAAAATCATATCTTTAAAATATACATGTATAACAACGAAAATTAAAGGAATTATGTATTCAATTTTAATAGGCATTTTAATATTTATTATAGCGTGCAAGAAAGAAATACTACCGGAAAACATTCAGATGCGTGTTGCTTAATAAAGTACAGTAAAAATTTTAATTGATAATTTTTATCAATCAACACAATTGATTAATTGCATTACGCAAAGCGCTAAAACAAACATCCGATCCAAAGCTTCCGGTGTTACTAGTGGGGTTATTAATACTTCCTTCAATTACTTCGTAACTAATGCAATAAGTTGCTCCTTATAATAGCGAAGAATGTACTAAGTAATCATTTTCTAACATATCGCATGTATGCGTACACATTATTGGCTATAAATTTGGAATCACTACGAATTTCGAGGAACGCAAGAATTAAAAAGCAATATATATACACACCTATATACACTAATTTCTTATTTGATAAATAAAGTTGCTATAAAAACAAAGTTAAGAATTAAATAAGCTAACATCAAGTTTTCCTTGTAGAACCATTCCCTGCCTGGTTGTACCGCAAATCGCGCCACACTCTATATAAGTACATTGGAATAAAAAAATATTACCCATTTTAATTGTTTTGATCTTGAACTTTATAGGTCCGCGAGATTTTAACTCTCGGAAGTCGGAATACTTTGAGACTTAAACTTTGAGCGGATAACTCATAAACAAAGCTTCATTATTATGTTTAAAGGATAAAATGTATTAACAATTTAGAACATATTTTCATGTAAAAATATTATATTTAAAAATAGCTAAATGATTATTACGAGATGGCTGGATATTCGTTATAGCTAGCTTAACCTTGCTACGTTTTTTAGATGATTTTCGGTCCAATCGCGTTCTCATTTTTTATTTAAATTTTCTAAAGAAAGATGAATATAAAAAATTGATTATTAATATACATAATGTTTCATTTCAATTTCATGTTGTAATTTCGCTTTTCTTAAAAGCAGAAATTTTTTTTGAAAGAAATAAAAGCATGATTGGACCGAGGAAATCTCGAAGACCGTAGCAAGGTTAAAATGATCCTACATTCGCCATTCATAGATTTAATGTACGAGGATGAGTTAGAAATTATCCGCAATGTACTTATAAAATTAAATTAACGTACTTGTAGGTATATGTATCTGCATTATTTTTCAACATAATATTAGGTTGTCCCGAAAGTTTCTTTCGTTATCTTCATGCAGTAACTTTGTTTGGTAATGGTTATACAAACATTCAGCCTTATTTGTTAAACGAGAGACGGAGAAATGTAATAGAGCAAAATTGATCCGATATAATATAATAATATATTGTAAAACATAAAATATTATGCATTCATTACAGATTAATAAAACGAAAGAAACTTTTGGGACAATCTAATACTAACTTTCAACACCCTTGATCAATCGATGCATAAGCTTTGTCATTCTCTGTGAATAAAATGTTTTGCTAAAGTGTAATGCGTGCAATGCAGACTAAGTGTATGCATTGCTTCCTTTAGTTGCCCAGTGGTGGCAAATCTTTGAACTTTTAAGGTTGTTTTGAATGCATTAAACAAGCAATAATCATAGTCTCATGCTATGCTGCAAATCTTCGATAAATTTCAGCTCTTGATATATCTTCAGATTACAAAAGTCGAATCATAGTTCGCTGTTCATCTTTGAGGTACATTAATGAAGCGAAAAGCTTAATGTTTCCAATACGAACAATAGGAGAGAGTTATTAACTTCGAATTTTGAATAGATAACAAAGAGTGAGTGACATCCAATGATGCAGACGCAGCTTGTCTCAGTAAGAATTTATAGCTTAGGAAAAAACTAATAATTGTTGATTGACCCTTATACGTTAGAATTAATCTTCATCTATCCGGTAAAGGGATGGTTGACTTAAAACTTTTAAATGGAAAACTAAATAAAGCGGATTATTTTCGTAATCTAGTTTAAAAAAATAAGTAACTTCTGATCAATGCATTTCCTTTTAAACTATTCTTTGAAAATTAACAAACATTTAAAGTTCGAATATGGTTTGATTGAGTTAGAATTAGTTAAGAAAAAGTAAAATGTATAATATTATTATGTAATTTAATTTATTAAATGCTCAAATTGTTAACTTTTGGCACATAACTACTTATTTATTCCAAAAACAATATTATTTCTAACATGGAACAACATTTCAGAAATTATTGTATTAGGTTGGTGCATATGAAATGTCAGATTTTCATTACATGTAAATATTTATATTCCTGTTTCCACCGTATGATTGTTTATAAGAAAACCTTTTATGCAGTTCGGTTATCCATTATCAGCCATATTATGTTCAAAATACTTTTTTCTAAATCGTGCATTTTAGCCACTTTTTAAAGATATATCAAGTATAAATTTTGTTGATATTCGTATAATTTTCTTATACGAACACAAACTTGACAATAATGCTACAAAAATCACTCGGAACATAAACGGAGCATTTAGACAGAATACTGTGAACAAGAGAAAAGTTCAGCGTTAAGTCGCAAAATTCCGTTCTAGAAATTTCTTTACAAAATGAGTTACGTGGTCGACTCGAAGCGTCACTGGATAGCGATGTATCGAAAGCACTGATGGAAAATAATTCGTGTCAAACATAAAAAAAAACTTGTTCTAAGAATAAATATTAATCATTCCATGGTATTACACCACATTTTGTAAATTGGTAAGGTCAAAAAATGACACGAGGTTACTGTTATTTAGTAAGAAAATCCGACATTTCATATCCACCAACCTAATAGTACATGCTCTCTTATTATTCTTCGAACCTGTCATTCTTCGTTATCGGATCTTTAAACATTATTTTTTCCTTCACATATCCCCATAAAAGAAAAATCGATAGATGAAACCTCTGAAAATCGAAATAGCCATTGAATATATCCCCTTTGCACTATCTACTTATTTTTTAATTTTTTATTTAATTTCTTTGTTTATAATGTAAATTGAAAGAACAATTACTAGAGTTAAATGCAAACATATTATAAAGCAATTGTTTCTTAGTCTTAAAGAACTAATCAGAGAGTTTGAAAGCGATTGCATTAATTTAGATATTCGTTAGAAACCATGAATACAATCTAATGAAAATTATTTTAATTAAGTATCACGGTTGAAAAATAAATTACCTTCATTCATACTTCTACACTTAAGATAATAGATATAATTTTGCTTATAAACACAATAAATTGCAATCATTTCAGTTTGTTAATGCTACCCTGTTTTGTGACGAACTTTAAACGCTTGTAGCATTTTAATATACTGTTTTAAAGAAAAATGTTTTAGAAGTAATATAGACAAAAGTTGCTTGTTTTTTTTTCAACACAGACTATGAAACTGATTTTCTTTCTTCGCGTTTCCATTTGAAATTTTTGAGCCAGCCCCTGTTTCAGCCCTTATGGGGATAAACGAAGTTTAGTCCTAACGTATATTTCGGGATTCCTCGGACCGATAAAATTTTTAATTAAATTGATTAAACTTGGGTATATAGTTTTCGAGATATGTAATGTTTCCAGTTATATGGGCCACCCTAATTAACCCTCTACAGCCCCCCCAAATTTTGTCTGCTTATTGGAGAAAAAATTACAATTGATTACAGTTTTTCACTATGATTTGAAAATGTTTTAACTAATAATTACTGTAAATGGATCGTGGTGTCACTACAGTAATCAAATTTAATAGTGCAGTGATAACTAAAGAAAATTAATTTTTTAAAATATAGATACATCAGTTTGTAACCTTTAAGTCACACAGTCCCATAGAGGGTTAAATAGAACTTATAATTAGATACATAACAAATAATCGACATATCCATCTAACAAATTAATAATGAAAATATTTCTTTCATAGAAATCAACATTTTAGAAACATTAAAACTAGAACTTTAGGCTTCTCTATACAATGCTTGTTAGTGAAATTGAAAGTATGTTTTTTGTTAAAAAAAAGGTTACGTATTGTAGGTATAAAATTTATATTTATATTATGAAGAAACCAAATAAAATCAAAGTGTTTAAATGATACTAATAATTTTATATGCAATAAAGATTAATATTTATTAATATAAAACATTCGATATTTTTATCTGAAAGGTGCAATTTTCGAAGTACATGAAATGTTTAGCTATTCTTAATTCAGAAAAATTAAAACTAATTTGAATTATAAATATAACATTTTTTAGTGTAATTATTTGTTTAGTCACGCCGTTAGAAACATTGATTTTTATGTTAACGTAGAAAAATGGACTTAATATTAGACTTTTCTCTATTTAAATCAGTCTCTGTATTCCTAAAATAAACATTGTACAGTAATATTTACTTGTAACATTAATTACAATAAATATATGCTAACATTAAATATTAAAAAGTATCAAAAATAATGTTTAACATTTTTAAATTATCAAAAAAGTTGAATTTTAATGTTTCAAAATTTTTATTGAAAAATAATGTGGTTAGAAAAAGTCTAAAAAAAAAGATGAACACATTGAACGACTTAGAAATTATTAGCAAAGTTGCTTCAGTACTAATATATGCTGATAAATATTTTAAAAAGTTGGAGGAGTGTTGAGTCTAATGAAATGGATTGCAAATTAATTTTTTAATTAAAGTATATCGAAGGAATAAGTATTTATGTTTCTTAATAAAATTAATAACACAGTTGTCAATCTTGCTAAAGAAATGTGTTTTCTATAGTATTCTTAAATGTAAAAGGTAGTATATAAGATTAAATTAACAATCTGTATCTATTAAAAAAACAATAGATCTTCGCTAAAATATGACTTTGAGATCAAATTAAAGCATTGTTAAAAAAAAAATCACCGATTTTTATATGCATGAAAATGCTCCATTTTCATTATAATGATGCTCAACTTTATACGTCAAAAGATGATTCTACAAAAATTGAATTACATAAGTAGTACGTAATTTCATATTTACCTCATTACTTAGGTCTCGAATAAATATACTATAACAACTTTGTTACAACAGACTAATCGACTTGATTAAAAATAATTTTAATTAATACTATTTTTGTATAGTAATTTTCATAGTTATGGGATGATATAACACACACGAGATGTACCGCAAACTTCCAAGAAGATATATCATTGAAGATATTTTTGAAGGTTTTCGTGTTTGCAAATATTAAATTTAAAATAGAATTTAACATTAAAAATCTTTGGATCTCAATTTCAATTGATTTCTAAAAATGTTGTTTACAAACTGCAAAAATATATAATTATAATATTTACCGTTTCTATCCTCGTAGTCATCGTAACCCTCGTAATAGTAATCGTAGTCACCGTTCGCAGGTTGCTGAGCTTGCAGCGGTTTAGATCGTTGTTTTCTAAGTTTGGTCCGTACGGAGTCAACCCGCAGCGTAAGAAGCTGAACCACGACGAATGCCGCGGCTAGCTGAAGGGCCTTCGGCCTCATGAGCAACTACGATGGTGGACAGCCAGTAACGTGATCCTAGAGCCAACTCGCCTTCGTCTGAAGCTGAGGACAACTAGACTTACGACAACTGGCGTGTCATCTATTTAGCAGATGCTTTGTAACTCAGGGGAGGTCATCATCCTCCGTTTTATGATCTACACTCCCATCCATAAGTCACCAGACACTTAACAAATTTAGAATAAGAAATCGTTTGTGCTATAGTTATAAAATGACCCAACCGTTCACTAATTTTTCACATTAAAGAGAACCTTAAATTATACTATCTTTTTAAGATCTTACCGAACGTTTACTCCTATAAACTTTTTATTCAAAATCTACAAGTGTCCGGTGACTTGTGAACAGGAGTGTACATGCAGTCCTCCCACTGTCTTGGTTCGATCTCATCCCTTCCCTTTGATCCCTTTCCGTCAATGTATTTTTCTTTTCTCCTATCTTCTTATCTTCTCTCATTCTTCCTCCCTCCACACTCGCGCCAGTATATAAGGGTGGAACGTTGTCGTGAAGAATAACCGAACTAGGCAGTATTCGTTGAACTAATTATTAAATTTAACCCTTTTATGTATTTATATTTGTACCAATTTAAGAATTTTTGTTACGTAAAAAGTGTATTTGACGTTATCAATCTAAAAGAATTGTAGCATACTTTATAATGTGCAACTGAATTTCCGAAATATGCGCATATGTTATGGAGATATAGTTTTTTTTTAAATATGATTAATGTTATTCGTATTAAGTATACTTTTACATCTTATTATATATATTTCTTGATATAAGTGACTCACTGAAATTATATGAAATTATTATGATCTAATTGTTCTTTTCGACTGTTAATGTTCGTATAATATATTAAGATACGTATGTTTTCATAATGTTCTGAAATTAATCGCTATAGCTCTAATGCCGTTATTTGATATTCGTTATGTTTTCTGAATTACATTTGAAAACATAATGCTTTTTCCTTTTTTAACTTTTACAATCATAAGACGTTTGGTAATCCGAAAATTAAAAAAAAAAGTGAAACTTTGCTCGTTTGTAGAGGATCTTAAACTAAGTACCGCGCTATTTTTTTTTTATCCGCGGATATTCGGTTTTTCAGGATGAAAACACCCCTTAAAGTTTGCGGGGTGCTTTCTATTTTCCTATATATCTTGAAAACTATAACAGATATCAACAAATTTTTAGATTAAGAATTTAATGGTTTCCTATGGCCTAAAAAACTATGTAATAAAATTTTTAAACATTTATTGTTTAAACAAAAACAAAACCCCTGCCACCCTTATTTTTCAAAATTTTGATTTTCTTGTCTGGTCAAAAAATATGCAAAATTTTATTGGAATTATAAATATGTAAACGAAATCTATCCCGTAATGCAGCACTTTAATAAATTTACCGGTAGGTGTATCTCGAACTTCCGCCATTGCATTTCGAACGATGTATTCACTTATTATCAAGATATAAAATAAAAATGTAAGCAATCCTGTGGACTAAATATTAATGTCGTCGTTGCTAAATTTGTATGCTTCATCAATTTTTTTATCAAATTTTATTATGGTATACACTGTATAAGGATATATTATGATTAGTGTTATACAGTGTATTAGTTGATTATCGTATATATCTTACATGTAAAATATATAATGAAAGTACATACAATAATAGTCATGTATGCACGCGTATTTACAATTTATCTTTCATGGTTCATATGTATTACATAAATAATGTTATTAAAAAAGGTGTTCAAAACAGAGATACACTGCACAGTGAGACGTTGCATGGGAATCTTCTTTTCCATAACAAAAATTTACTGGACTTTCAAACGGTTCGGAGTGGTTCGAAATGGTTCGCAATAAGATTTAGCAAATTTTTTAACCAGACAAGAAAATCAAAATTTCAAAAATAAGGGTGGTGGAGGTTTCGTTTTTGTTCGAACAATAAATGTTTAACAATTTTATTACACAGTTTTTTAGGACGTTGGAAACCATTAAATTCTCAATCTAAAAATTTGTTGATATCTGTTATAGTTTTCAAGATATATAGGAAAATAGGAAAGCACACCGGTAACTTTAAGGGGTGTTTTCACCCTGAAAAAGCGAATATAAGCAGATAAAAAAAATAGCGTGATACTTAGTTCGAGGTACTCTACAAACCGGCAGTTTCAAATTTTTTTGAATTTTCGGGTTACCGAACGTCTCTTGCCAGTAAATAAAAGAAATTTTAATGATTAAAAAAAAAAAAGGTAGGAATAAAAATAAAACAGAAAAATCAGTATGTGCACATACATTCTTTTCTTTCGTATGCGTCTATTTTATCCTAGATCTGTTTTACGAAATGAGTAGGTCATCACCCTTTACCAAGAAACTGCATGTGTCTTTTATTACCATGATCGAGTACGCACGCCACTTATTTTCTTTGACTAAACATGCTTTTAATTTTATCCGAAGTTATTTCATATCTGCTAAGAAATTCGCAGGCAATTAACAACGGTTTTATGCAATAAAATTATAATCAAAATTAAATCGATTCTGTTCTTTGTAGAGTTAAACAATTTTGTTCATAATTAGCTGTGTTTTAAGTGTGTCAGGGAATAATAAATAAAATAATATAATGGTTTATATATTGCTATATAACTTATTTATTTATTACTCGTCCTATAATAGAATGCAATATATTGCATAGCAACTTGAGATTAAAACGGAGCAATTCCTTCTTCAATTAAAACTGTACTTATAATGATTAGCACATTTGATAACACTTTAGTAGTTTCTTTACGTACAGTTTGATAAAAGGAAATGTTCCTCAATCTTTATATTTACGTTGGAGAAAAATTAAATGTTGTCAATTTTATTGTATTTAAACTTCCAGTTATTTTGTTACAAATTCAAATATGTGGTTAAACTATATCTGTCTTTTCTTATATGATATTAATTTATATGACAATTTATGTGATATTTAACATTCTTAAAATTGAAAATCACATATTAAACCAAAAAGATTTTTTGTACTTTAAATATATGTAAGTTAAGATTAAAAATTTTTTTATTTAAACTGTGTTTCTCATGTCAACCTTCTTACATAGAAAGTAGTAAATTTAACACTAGACATACATTACAGAATTGTTAATCTGTACAATACTTTATTTAAGTTACAGTGTATTTATTCTGTAAGATTATTATAAATGCAAAAAATTGATTAATAAGATGTATCTGGGAGCCTATATTTGCATCTAGAATGTTGCGAAAGCGTAAATTAGGACACAAATTGAATGCAGCGCATCATATGTTGTTATATTATAGTGTTCTTCTTCAATATTCAAGCGACGTATAGATATGCGCAAGACATACATATACAATATGTACTCAATTAATCCTTTAGTTACTAAAAATACAAAACTGTTTAGTTCAGTTTCTCCTAGCAATTAACAATATTAATTACACGGAAGCTTAATTTAAAAACAAACGCACGGTGTTAAAATCTTTTATAGATGAACATTTGCGTAGATTTTTAGCTATTTTTTTTTCAGTTTAATGAAACTATGTGTTTACGTATATTAATATTGTATAATATACAAATGATTAAATATAAATGATTTCATTTCTATACTTTATAATTATAATATTTATTCTTCTTAGAAATGTTGTTCAGAGTAAATAAATAACTTTTATATTTAACACGTTACGCGAACTGACGCTGAATTTTTCGTCTAGACATTGTTGATTTCCGAGGATCAACAATATCAATTTAAAAAAGTAAAACCTTACAATTCATTAATGGGTTTTATTAAAATATGTTAAACCAAGATACGACCTTCCTTTGCAGGCTTTTACAATTTTTTTCTTAAATTCTTTACTATTTTTTAACCAAACGTTTTTAACTTGGTATCATAACACACGGCCTAATTGAAACTCGACCAAAATTGGCATAGCGTTTGACGTGTTAAACTAAATCCAGACAATGCATTGATGTTTTAAAGACGTCCATTCTAGGTCAGAACGTCTGAAAACCGTTTTACACGAAAAATATAGACGATGTTACAAGTTACGTCGTAATCTTCTTATTATATTGATAAGAACCAACATTAATTATATAAGAATTATGATTGTGTATCTTTTTAACAAATTTGATAGTAATTTTTTTCACAAACTAAGAAATATGTATAAAAACATACAAGGTCAAGAAACCTGATTTCAATAAAATGCAAAGAATAAAAATTACATAAATTGAAAACTATGATTGAGTCACGTAGACCCGAACACAATAGAAGAATTAAAGACGGCCTGGTTTGTAACGTAAGACGTTCGGAAAACGTATTTAGGGCGTTTGTTGGGCATTACCAAACGTTTATAAAACGTCTTGAACGTGTAAAAGAAACGTTCTTAAGACATTTACAAAACGTTTTTATGCTATGTGTTATATTGTTAAACCACATATTATATTGTACCAATAGTGCATGAACTTATATTTAATATTAAGTATTTAATGTACGTTAAATACATTTCATTAGAAAAGTTTCTTTAATACTGATTATTTTTCTTTTTTCAACATTATATTATTATATAACTATTACGAATGATAAATCAAAAGAAATAGCACTGTAATAATAATATCTATTTCTGCATTCTTTCAAATTAATCTTATATATCGATGATATTCTTATAAGATAAATATTAATATATTGTTATTCGATGATTAATACTAATAATTAAATTCGGCTTCATCTAAGTTTTAGTTCATATAATGAAACAGTTATTCCAAGTTATTTATTTTTTAGGAAACTTTCTTTTTTATAATATCGAATAATTTAAAATACTTTACTTTTATATAGTTTACACTAAATTGTGTATTTTACATATAAATATTAATTTAGACAATAATAATTATAACGTAATTGTGACTAATATCGTACGATAAATTGAATCATATATTTACATGCCCAATTACTATTCGCAATATTTAAAACCGTTAGTCAAATTGATGGTTAAATTAATTGAGTATACAAAGTAATTTAATTATTTTGCAAAAAATTGTGACTACGCAAACGGTTCATTGACATACTTCATGATCTCTCCGTTTTTATCGGTTAGCGTTACGATGCCATTGTCGATAAAGATACGCGTCATTTCGACTTAATAAGTTTATTAAACGACAATCATTATTTTGGCCGCATTCCCGGAGCACGACTTACTTTACAAAGCGTTAACCGTAATAGGCTACATTGACCTAAGTCTCTATCGTTACACCCGACTATAAATCAGAGTTGCCACTATTTCTAATAGTATAATTGGGTCACTGTATACTCAATGTTGTTTTTATAATTTTGCACAATGAATGTTCGCTATAATTTGTATCGTTGATTTTATCAAAACTGAGATTTATTAAGTACCAGCAAGAAAACGAATTATCTCTTATTACACATTAATATCAGTTTATTTTTATACATGTATCTGTATTTTTCAGTTGTTTCTTTCCTATTTATGCTTGTAAAAAAACTAAAGTATTTCAAAAGCCAACTTTTGAGCTTTAATAAGTCTTACATTAAATGTATGTCAAATAAACTGTTTTAGATTTATACGTATAATTAATACTATAAAAAAGTGGAAGTTTATTCAATACTACTCTATAGATTTATAAGAAAAATTAACGAATCAATTAATAGAGCACAGAATTAATAAGACAATTCGATAAATGAAAATCATCTATTCTCAACTTAGCAATTTGTCTTCTATATTATTGTTTTTCTAGCTACACGATAATTTTTCTTTTGAAAAAGTTAAAAAATTTGATCTGTATAATTAACGTTAAATATTTGAATGTAATAGAAATAATCGTTTCAAGCTGCTTTTAATTCAAAAGTACAGCAAATGTAAGTGTAAGTTTTTAACAGATAATTATTTTTGTATTTACTGTATAATTCGTAAATTGTAAAAAGACATACTAGTATTAAATAAATTGTTTTATTTACTACTTTAATGAAAAAAAAAATAGTACCATAGTTTAAGGTATAACTTTTCCGAAACGCTATTAAAACGCTTTTATAAAATCATCAGAGAAAATACACGCTCTTTATTTTAAAAAAATATTTATTATACATGTACGTATACGTTGAACAAGTGTAATTTTCTAAAATATGATCGATATTATTCGTATTAAATATACTTTTACATGTAATGTTTCAAAATATAAAAGATTGCAAATTTTATGCTTTAAAATGTTGTTAAACTTAAAGATATTTATTTCTTGATAAGTCAAAAACAGCTTAAGCATATTGATACTGAGAATTATAGCAACTAATAATTCAATGATATTTAATTGATTTTGTATTCAGAATGGTATGTTGTTTAAAACTAGTTAGTAAAATTACCAATAGAGCTAGTTAAATTATTCTAGTATTTATGAAACGAAATAAATAAAGAAAGAAGCAGATTGATTAAAATCTTTTAATTCTCAGCTGCAATCTTTTATTTTCTTAGCGGTGAGTCAGATATGTCTTCGAAGATAGTCGCACAGAAATGAAAACATCAAATGTCTTTTAATGGGAACTACAGCATATAGAATGTTCGTTGCATCAGTATATAACGGCCATTGCGCTTTTGATTAAATTACATGTTATACATATGTAGTTCTTTTTGTAAGATACAACGGGATCAACAGAAACGAAAATTGTTAACTAAACCTGAATTTTTAACGATAAATTTAAAAGCGCTTAAAAAATAAATAACATAATGTATTTATATATCATTCATTGTAACATAGTTAAGTTGAATATCACATGTATCTATATAACGCAAACGTATTTCCAAATTTTTCATTTTATCATAATATTGTAATTTAAAGGTAAAATAAAAAGATTATTTTTCGTGCTACGATGGATATTTTTTCAACGATAATGTATATACTAAACTTTCTGGGTACTCTCCGTTATTCTAAAAATGAAGAAGGAACAATGTAATGTTAAGTAGACAATTTTAAAAATTCATAAAAATCCATACAACTCAATTTAAATTCTACTGTATTAATATACTGATAGCACTTTTTATCAATTTTCGTGTCCATACGCAAAAGTAGGCAAAACTTTTGTAACTGTTAATAAAGCAAACACAAATAAAACTATAAATTCTACGAATAGCTTTAAATTAAATATTAACATAAGATGTTTATCAAATATGATTTCGTTTTTAATTCACCAATTTATTGTTATATTATTTTTTTTTATATAATGTGTAGTTTTAAATATAAATGCTTTTTAATATGTATAAATGATGTAAACCCCTTTATGTTAGTTATTTTTGATTATTTATAAGGCTTCTGCAAGCCAAAATAAGACGAAAAGTAACAATAATCAATTTGTATTCGAGGTTTTTTTTTTTTTTTATTATTAACGTTTAAAAATCGGCCGAAATATCTCTGGGCTCCGGTAAACCACCCTGCGTCAAAGAATGCAGGTCAGTTCAAGACATGAGAGTACAGCGATTTTGAAATTCAACAACACATGTCTCCGCCTTATTTTCTACAATTTGTATGAGGCACGGTACCGGCCATGTGTTATTGAATTTGAGAATAGCTGTATTCCCCGTGTTTTAAAGGGGAACCCCACTGTGAAACTAAAAAAAAAAATCAATTTCTTTTTATATTTGCTTAAAGTTGAAGTTCCCAAGAATATTTCTTAAAAATTTTCAATTGATATTCAAATAATTGATAAAGATACAATGGATTTTGTGAAACGCGTTAAAGTGCTGTTCAGAAATGCTAAGGTGGAGCCATACGTAGTGCGTTCAATTCTCGACATCTTTTTAACAATATCTTGGCAATAAAGGAACACTAAAAGTCATGAAGGAGCTAGGAATAAAAATTGGACAAATAACCGAACAATATGCTAATGAAGAAAATAAACACCGCACTGCCGTTGACGAACGTGAAGTACACCAAATGATGCGGGACGGAAGAAACATAAAAAAATGAGCCTAAAACAATGATAGAACAAGCAGCTGATGAAGAGGCAGGTCCCTCATATGGCCCAATAATAGATGCGCTATAATTAGATCACAAATTCCATTCCTATTACATAAACTATTACAAGTCAAACTTTAAATGACATTTTTTTCAGTGGAGGATACAACTCCGTCAATTTTTATCCGACCGACTTGATATTTTAACAGGGTTTTCAAAACAATATTATTTTCAGTTGTATGTACAGTTTCTTTAATCCAAAGTAAATTTCTTTAAATATGCTCAAAAAACTGTTCGTTCTTTTGTGGATTTTCAAAAACTTTTTTCAAAAGTTCGTCATTTTTACAAAAATAATTTATTTGTAATTCATAAAAATTTGTTCAAATGTGATTTCAAAACTGCCATTCCAAAATTAGATCAGTTACCAATGTTTTTTTGCGAAGGGTTCAGAAAATTAATCATCTATTGAAATTTATGCAAGTTTTTGTGTTAATATTTTTTATATAATATCTTAGGATATTATACTAAGAATAGGTAATAAAAATTTTATGTGAAAATTATAAATTATCTTGAACACAAATTTTTAAAGAAGATTAGTTTTTCTATCGTCACAGTGGTGTTTCTTCTTAAGCTGACCTATATTCATCGATGTAGAGAGGTTTGCCAAACTCCAATGATATTTCAACTGAGTTTTAAATGTTCATAATTAAAAAACGAAACCTCGAACACAATTTCGTTATTCTTGATTTTTCTCTTATTTTAGTTTGTAGAATTAACCCTTAAAATTTTGTACACTTGTTGCCGAACCTCCTATATAATTCCATTCGCTTCAAAAATTTCATTGATTTATTCGTAATGACATATTGTAAATTGCAATTAACAAAAATATATAATGAATAAATAATAATTGTCTTTTATAAATCTGAAAAACATTAAAAGATAAATAACAAAGCTACTTACGTCAGAGCAAATTCCAATAAGAGCATCTGCATGAGAATACAACTCTTGTTTTAAAGATATGATAATAAATTGTAACTGCTTCATTTTAGAGCGTACAAAGCGTACAACATTTCTTATATTTGTGTTATCCAAAGCTGCATCGATTTCATCCAATACAAAAAATGGTGCCGGTCTGAAACTACAGTATTCTATTTAAAAACTAGTTGTTTATAGCATCAAATGGGAGAATACTAGATATTTGTATCGAATCAAGGATTATTAGTTAGATAATTAATTTAGAATAAACTACCTATGAATCGCAAATAAGAACGCTAGCGCGGCAAGTGTCTTTTCTCCGCCAGAGAGATTTGGAAACGAGTGAAATCGTTTCCCTGCCATTATACAACTATAATTTATACCACCTAGATATGGTTCTTCACAGTTATCCGCTAAAAGAATAGCTTGAGCCGACTGATCTTTCAGTAAACACTACAAAACCACATTTTGTAATTATATAATTGAAGTTAATGTTTTTTACTTAAGATTAGTTACACAAATATTTATTTACCTTATAAATGGAATCTAATTCTGTATTAATGTACTCCAAACAATACGTAAATCTATCATATCTTTCTTGTTTTACTACTTCAAATTCTCGTTTAGTTATGTTCGCTTCATCCCGTATGTCTTTATATGTATGATTTATTTCTTCTAGTTTTTCTGCTGTATATTGAACTTCTCTATTGGCCTGTGAATACAAATAAATAAATCATTAATATAAAATATTTTTTTTAAATGCAAGTCTAAAATTTTGATACTATAAATAATACAAAAGCCTTATGAAAAGATATATTTAAAACTAATAAGCTTTATTAACCAGTTCTTTATAATTTTCATTTTTCCTTAAAAAACTATAAATTTTTACAAACGATGAAATTGTTTGCATGAATAATTACAGTAATTAATATGGTTTCAAAAATTTAAAAATGTACACAGGCTATTTCCCTGTTTCACCTATTACGATAATATTGTTTCATGCCTAATACGAGTACAAAAACTTTTATATCAATATCTAGACTAATATCGCTGTTATTAAAATAATTGGAGACTTCTTTATTCACTTCAATTCTTGGAGTGAATAGTTTTCGATATTTTATACCTAGATATTAGTTGTATACTTATTGATAAATTTTCCAATGATAATTTTCTATTAAACATATTAAATATATTTCATATCAGATCATTTTTTACAGACTGTTTAGTCTGTGTACACTATTTTTGGTATTTCTACAACATGGTAAAGTTTATCATTTACGAACTATAGTTCTCAATTTGTGCAATAACAAATTGAAAGATTTTTTCATTAATATAAGCATAAATAATAAATTTTTATATAGCACGATGAGATGCTAGCGTTTTTAGACCGATGTTATTACTGAAACAATCAATGTGAACATTATATACGTAAATTTTATCGTATTATATTCAAAATTGGTGAAGTATTTACATAACAGAAAACTGCAATTTTTTTTTTTGTATAAAATTTAACAAATTTCCAACTACAATTTTTTCAAGTAGCCAAATAATCGAATCTCGATAACTTGAATCTATATGTATAATTCGAAAATTTCTATAAGACTACAATTTTATTCATTCCCTTCCGCTCTGGAAAACCCTCTATAGCTCAACGATTTTAGTTATATGTTAATAACGTTTTAATGTTTTTAAAAGAATCATGGTATAATAAAGGAATACATTTTAGGAATGAAACAAGTGTATTGGTCGCAATCATAATTTTTTTAAATCGTTTTAATTAATTATATGAACATTATAAAACACGATATATAAATTGAATAAATATGTAGGTATAATAGTTTTGTTTAATACTCCTTGTATTGTACTTGTTTTTGTCTCAATATTTTATTATTATACCGTACATTAAAACGTTATTGTATTAATTTTTACAAACCTTAAAATTTGGATTTTTTATGGTCACCATTTCGTTTTGCAATTGTTTAATTTCTTGCACGAGCTTATTTCTTGAATTATTAATATCTTCTTCTACTCGTGTTTTAATATCTTCGGATAGCATACTAAAGTCTATATGTGAAAGGATTTCCATATTTTGTATTTCGCTGGTATCTGAAGTTGAAAAACTTCCACTAGATAGACGTACGTTTTGGAGATCATTTGTGACGTCTTCATGAAGCAGTGGAATAGTAACGTTTTCTATCTGTTAACATAATATAAATATTACTATTTTTGATAAAATTATACTCTAACTATACCATAAACAGTACTCAAAATACATTGTAATAAATAGATAAAATTTTGAAAAATTTAATAATCTCGTATAAAAAGAAAAACTTATAAAGGTCTTGAAGGAACGGTTGACAATATTATTCCTATATGAGAAAATTGAATTGTAAATTAACTGCATCTATCTTTATTGTACTTTTTTTCGAAAAAATGTAATGCTTTTTGTTCGAAATTCCTTTTGATTCAAAATGAGGTAGGAAAGAAATTAATTTAACACGTTCCATGCCAGTCCGAATTCTGACGACTTTCCGTTCACGTTGCATACGGCGTTATGTTCCCCATGTTATCGCGATAAGTAGTTTTACTTCTAACGTATTATTTACAATATATATAATATTATAAAAATCATGATTATCAAAAAAATTGAACAAAGTAATGAATTTTAATGAATTAACTTAACGAACACGGATGAAGTACTCCTACATTTCATAGCGAAAATTTCTTATGACTTGAACGGAAAGTCTAGCACGAGTGTATGCGCTCCGCGAGGCACGGAACGTATTAACTGTTAGTTTATAAAAGTATTTATACAATTATTGCGACCAAGAATACGAAAACATTTCTAGAAAACGAACCCACTGTTCAGGTTTCGATAATTCAATTTTTTACTATTTTTCTTACTATTTACATCTGTTATATGTATATATATGTATAATGCGTTTACCTTGGTACTGGTCAGTATGGCTTGGCATTTTGCTTTCTTCTTGTTAATTTTTGTTATAATTATTATACATTCTTTTTGAACATTTATAATTGATTTTGCAATGACACCAATTTGATGTCTACATTCACTGACATTTTTTGTTCGTTCAGTAACATTAACTTTGACTTCGTCATACATACTTTGTAACTTATTCAGTTCGTTTGCTTGACGTTCAATACTGATTGTACATAAAGCTTCATCTTGGCGTGCTTTTTCTAATTTTTCTTTAGCTGCCTTTAGGCTTTTCTTTATTTTAAGAACTAGACCTACGAGAAAACAAAACATTTCTTATAGTTGAAAAGTATATTCACTCAACATTAATATAACACTAAACATAATTAGATGATTATTTTTTTATGTCGGAACCTTGTTGCTCCGACCTCTCTTCTGCA
>SMSQ01018313.1:0-27813 GCA_019453375.1 Ctenoplectra terminalis
ATCGAGCGCACGTTACAATGTATTTCTCTCAGTCGCAGCTGAACACAGACTAAACAAAAAAACGCTCGTTTCATAATTTCCAACCTAATAGTATTTCACGTTTAAGAAAATGTAACTTGTCTTTGAGTGTCACTAAATTTATAAAAATTCGTGAATTTCTAAAATCGCACGATAAGAAAAGAAATGACAAAAATAAGTAAATATGTATACGAATTAATTAATTAAAACTGTGTTACACATTATCATGATATGAGACCGATTTTTATTGAAAGAAGAAGAAGAAATATTTTAATACTAAAACTACAGTCCCTGGCCATCGAATTAGGACCGCTACAAATTTTCAGCATTTTTCACGTTTTCCGTGAAATTAAAAGGTCTGTTCAAATTGTAACGATATAATTTATTAACTACTGATACATTATACACTACTACTGTACATAACGTTATTAACACATGTTAATATTTTGTATTTCCACCCTTTTCTTCGACGACAGTTTGTATTCTTTCCGGCACGCTTCGTATACATTGCTCGATCGTATGCTTTGTATCTTCGTTATTTTCCCAAATATCTGTAATTTTTGTTTTCAACTCGGATAACGCGGTGCTTGGAGAGTTGTAAACTAGTCTTTCGAGTAGACTCCAGACATTTTCTATGGCATTCGAGTCGGCAGAATTGCCTGGCCATGGGAACAAAAGAATGTTTTTCATTTTAAAATCGCTCATCGCCCACCCAATTTGATTATTATCACGATAGTAACAAATCAATTTCTATGTATACATCGTTATCAACGTATTTAGTAATAATTTGAACGACCAAAGACAGTTTTCCATATATGACACAACGTTACAGCCATAAAAGTGAAATTTTCGTACGTCGTCCTAATTCGACCATCTATCGCCAGGGATTGTATACTTACCGAAGCGGACTCGACGCCGTTACGTATTTTAATTAATAAAGAACTGTTCTTACATAATTTATTGTTTGTTGCGCCTTGAATAGTGAGTCAACAGCGTTATAGCCATAAAAGTGAAATTTTCGTACGTACTGGGACTGTATAAGTGGTCAAAAGGACGGGTTTCTAATTTCTCATAGAAATTGTATAAATTTACGGAAGTTAATTCATTGATTTTTTCCGCGATTATCCGTAGAAAATATAAAAAACGATTTATTTCCATCGCTTCGTATATTTTTTTAAACAGATACCTATGCATTACCCGTTGCTAGTCGTGTGCGATTCAAATTCATAGAAGTGTCGAATTTATTGTTCGAAGATAAAATACGAACGAACATACGATCGCTCGCAGACTGTAATTATAAACGATCAGAGATCCATCTGCAGCGAGAAAAATTTTAATACGTGCCATCTACGGCAACAGAATTGTTTATGTTGGGCAGAAAGAGGCGGCGAAGAGTAGAAAGGGAATACAAAGCGTAGCGATGGTGGATATAGTTGAATCAGATATATTTTTTATTTACGTTCTCTCCTAAAAGACTCTGTTTATTTTGTCTATCATTTATAAACAAGAATGAAAATACAAAGCGTCGAGCTGGTACAAAAGTAATACGAGTTTTTACTCTAACATATGAAGTTCTGCTTTTAGGAAAAAAAAAAATGTTTTCCGTGCGCGCAACGAAGTATACATTTTCCGTTTTTAACTGTAAATAGCGGCCGCTATTACTTCGGATTAAAAAATATTAAAAGGTGCAAGTTCTCTCTGTTTCGAGATAACGAAGTTAATTTCGGCCGGCGTTTTGGGGGTAAGGTCGATTGAATTTTTTATTATTGAACATCGTTTGGAAAAGTTTGTAGCAAAAAAAAAAAGGAAAAAAAATGACAATCGCTGAATAAAACACGCGGAGAAACTTGCGGATAAGAATTTTCTAAGCTTATCTTGTAGAATATGAACAAACTTTTCGCGGATGACTTTCAATTAGCTGACACATAATTTATAACTAATGCATATTAAATTAGACCATTCTGTCGAAAAAATAACCAGATGAGATTTTTTTTTTTTAATTTATCCTTTAATACCTGCAGACATTATCGGTGCTTGGCATTGGTAGCGTCGCAGTTTAGGAAATGCAAATTTTACACGAGAGATTTTCAAGTTTACATTTTTGAAATTACTAAATCCAGACTTTATTATTATTCACTTTTTATTGTGGTTAATTTGATCAATTGGTTATTGTGGTTTTTGGAAACTTTGGTAGAAATATAGACGCAATGTAAACCTTGTATTTAATAAAAGCAAATTTTTTATTTTTTAAGTTGTACCATTATCGATATCAAGCAGTCGGGAAATGAAGTTCGTTTTCTAGGAAACTTTTCTATTTTTGTGTTATGTTTGCGTAAACACGCGAGATTCTAAACAACTGTTCACTCCCGTCCATAAGTCATCAGCCACTTAACAAAACAAGGAATTATATAAACTCGTCGGTTAATTTGATAAATATTCGAGAATTCATCAGATTTACCAAACTTAGCGGTGATTATATATAATAACCGGAAATTATATATAATCACCGGATTAATTACATTTACGTAACATATCTCCTACTCTCTACTTGTTTATGTTATGCAGAACTTTAATTTATACTTTCTTTACTGAGAGTCAACTTTAATTTGTACTGTCTTTACTTGAGAATCAATTTATACTGTCTTATACTGATTTTACTGAGAGTCCACTTTATTAAGAATTTTGTTAAAAACTTACGAGTGTCCACTGACTTGTGGTCAGAAATATGTACGTCTTTCGTTGTCGAAGAGTTAATCCTTTGCACTCGAGAGGTGACTCTCACTCACCACTTGAATTAATGCAGCGACTCGAATTGCGTATAATATAATTATTTTATTTCAACTTTTCGTGTATCTTTTAGATAGCAATATTTTAGAAAGCACTCTTCAAAATCCATTCTCTGTTCCTTGGGACAAGTTTCGGAAAAATGTGTCTTTCGAGTGCAAAGGGTTAATGCAGCGACTCGAATCGCGTATAATATAATTATTTTATTTCAACTTTTCGTGTATCTTTGCATTATACGAGACTCAATATTGAATCTTAACCCTTTATAGCCCGAATTTTGTCTGCTTATTGGGGAAAAAATTACGATTGGTTACAGTTTTTCATTTTGATTTGAAAATGTTTTAACTAATAATTACCGTAGATGGATCGTGGCGTCGCTACAGTAATACAGTAATCAAATTTAATAGTGCAGTGATCACTAAACACAATTAATTTTTTAAAATATAGATACTTCAGTTTGTAATTTTTAAGTCACACGATCCCATAGAGGGTTAAGCTTGATAACTTTGATTCGTGCAATATTTTAGAAAGCACTCGTCAAAATCCATTCTCTGTTCCTCGGGACAAGTTTCGCAAAAATGTGTCTTTCGAGTGCAAAGGATTAATGCAGCGACTCGAATCGCGTACAATATAATTATTTTATTTCTACTTTTCGTGTATCTTTTAAATAGCAATATTTTAGAAAGCACTCTTCAAAATCCATTCTCTGTTCCTCCGGACAAGTGTCGCAAAAATGTGTCTTTCGAGTGCAAAGGGTTAATGCAGCGACTCGAATCGCGTATAATATAATTATTTTATTTCGAATTTTCGTGTATCTTTTAGATAGCAATATTTAGATTAACAACATTTTAGAAAGCACTCTTCAAAATCCATTCTCTGTTCCTCGGGACAAGTATCGCAAAAATGTGTCTTTCGAGTGCAAAGGGTTAATAATAGTAACGCACCACCATAAGTGCAAATTAATGGAAGCAGTAATATTATCGAAACATTTCTAACAGTCATTTACTTATAAATGAAGTAAAACACAAAAAGTAACGTTGAAGTTTGAAAAATGGTGAAGAAAGTTTACGTGTAATCCGTTTAAGACCGCTTTATTCGAGCAAACAGGTTAACTTCCTTTTGAAAATAAGTCGCGCTATCATTTCAATTCTGTTCGAAGGCAACAAGGTTAGAGTCCACTACTTTCTCTGTGTAACAGGAACGCGAATTGTTCCTTGGAAATAGTGAGAGGTACTCGACAGTTTCTAATTTTTTTTTTCTTTTTTTTTTCTTTTTTTTTCCCAGTACTAACTTTCCAGTCTTTAAGCCGGTCTCGTTTAACCCCTTCACTTAACGTTCTTGTACATTATTGCTTACACTATTCTCTTCTTCCTTTACATCTTTCCTCTTGGCTCTTTTCTTTCAGTCGTTATGCAACTTGTCTCTCTTAAACTTTATTGCCTAAAATATTCTCTTTACTTTTAGGAGCTTAAAAAAAGGTTGCCTTCTCGACAAGCATGAATCTAAAATAGTACGGTCAAACGACGTACAGTTAAGATATTTCTGTTTCAGTTGAATTGTTAATAAAATATCTGCAGCAATTTTTGCGTTTTCAAATCGAGCTTTGCGCTCTTGTTACTTCTGTTCGGTATAAGTTTGCGTAATAAATTGAACGTTATGTAGAAACCAATTTTGTTTGCTGTGAAATTTCGTCCTTTATTTTAGTTAATCTTCGATATAGAAATTGTTGCGAACGTTTTGTATTGTTTGTACCTTTGTCGTGGTGATCGCGCGAAATAATAGAAGCTCGCGTTTTTGTGAAGTATTAACTTGGATTATGAAGAATTTGAATATTTGAACAGTATGTTAAAAATTCTTGCAATGTTAAAGCGATTGAAAATTACAGCTCGATATGAGTGGACAAAAATTTAATTGGAGCTTTTAAATATTATATGGAAAAATAAAATTCCTGGTAAAATTATTTTAAATGATATTAAGATTTCTTTTTTTTTAAGTATGAATTGTTGTTAGTAATTATGAGTAATTTATTTGTATAATTTTATTGGTAAAATTTTTTAGTTGAAATTATACGGTTGAAACAACTAGTTTATGTTATTAAATTAATTTAAATTAAATCTAAAATTAATTAAAATTAGTGTAACTTAAATAAACGAAAAGCGCTAGTAAAGTTTCAATATCTTTTAAGCAATATGAAGTTTACGCTCGTATTTTTCTATTCTGGTACTCATTCATTGAAAAATGGTCTTCATTCTTTGTAAACATTCGAACAGACCCCATTTTTGTGTTGCGTGTAGTAGTATCGCAAGGAAGAGGACAGCTAATAGCGTGTAAAATAAATAATGAAAACGTAAACACAACATAAAATGTCATTTTACACAGGATACACGAATTCATTGCTCAGAGTTTGCTACGTAAATATTGACTGCACGAGTATAGAAACAGGAATGTTCACTGCACGGTTATACCTCGGGTTGTTCTCATACTTCCGTACCAAATGATACATTTACAAATTTCACCGTAATTTATACTTTACAATCGTATATCTTATGTACTGTTTTGCGCAATATTGGATACTTATTGCTCGACTCGTTTTTGTGCGATGAATTCGAACTGAATAAAATATCATCGCTTTAAGTGCACATCATTGAATACTGAATCTTATATCGGGGAAAAAAAAATAAAAAAATAAATCATCAGAATTATTCATCGTTCTATTCGAACTTCTTTATACTTATAGTTTTGATTTAAAAAGTAACAGGAAAGAAATAGGATTTCAGTGATTTTTAATATAAAAGATATCCCTAATTTATATTTTCATATTTACATAAAATCAAGTATGTCACACTTTTCTATTTTTAACACGTTAAGAACGAAAGGTCTCAGACAATTAGTTACAACTTTAATTTATATTTTCATAGTTATAGAAAACTAAGTATGACACACTTTTCTATGTATAACAAAAAAAAAAAAAAATGAAAATGAAAATTCTCAGATATATGCACCGTAGAATAAAATTAACTTATATAATAGACACCCCCAATTAATATTTACAAATTTATATNTTTTCTCTGATAAACAGACAAAATTCGGGCTATAGAGGGTTAATGTAGAACTGTTTAAATTGGTGACTTCGTGGGGCTTGAAAGAATTTGTCGTTCCCATGAAATGTAAGATATGAGTTTGTTCATAATCGTAGAGACATCTTGGAAATACATTCATATATTCTGTAACAGTGGATCGAGTGAAACGGAGTGATTCGATAACAACTATTATAGTAATAAACTGTTATTTAAAAAATAAATAAAAATGAGTGGAAAATACACTCGGCGTGAAAATTGAAGGATCTCTAAATTTTAGCTGAAAAAGTTATCAATCTTTAAACTATTATAACTTCGTGTATAAAAATAAAATTATAATAATTTTCCCGGAAGTATTTTAAAGGGCGAAGCCCCTATTTTCAACCCCTTAAGTCGATTTTCCTCAAATGTACTTTTACACTGGGAAACAGAATGCCACCCTCGCATCAAAACTCGTTCATCCGTACAACTCGACAATAAGCGCCTGTTGCCCTAATATTAATTAATGGAATATTAAAAAGAAATTTTGAGGGTAGTTTTTTAAATACCGAAAATAAAGAGACATCCTCAGTTCGTCGACTCTTGAAACTAATATCGCGAGCTTGAAACGATACTTTAATAACAAATTATACGATACATTACTGTTAATAACCACTTCGCCTGATTTTATAAAGCAAACTTATCTTTTTAACGCTAGATTTACGGACATCGATCGGCTCATTTTGATGGGTACATTGAAATACAAATTTTTTATAATATCAGTAGTTCTTACTTCGAATTAATAGATTTCTATTAGCAGAGATTTATTTAGTACACCTTTCGTATATAAATTCTATTTTGTGTTAACATTTTTCGCGTAAGGACCGCGGGCCTTAACGTTAACCCCTCGCCTTACGATCACCAGTCGCGTGATGCAGATTATGGTTTCAGATGCAACAAAAACACTCTGCATTTTTAATAAAATTCAATTTTATTAAAATTTTAACTCGAATGATAGTTCCAATTTATAAGATTGAAAATTACCAACTGCAAATTATTGGGTTGTTTGGAAAGTAATTTCGTTTTTTCTTGTGAAAATGAAAGACAATTTTCGTATGACGAACAAATATTTGATTAAATTATATATTGGCCATTCCGGTCCAGCACCTTCCGCCATCTTTCGTGTTGTTATTCGCCGATTTGCATCAACTAATGCCTTTATCTCGTCTTTATCAGCTTCAACCAGCCTTCCAGAACGAGGTGCATCTTCGACATCAAAATTTCCGGATCGAAATTTTGCAAACCAGTTCTGACACTGGCGTACCGTCGACACATTTTCTCCATACACATCGGTTAATTTCTTTCTGGCTTGAACAGCATTTTTACCTTTTCTATAGTAAAAAAGTAAAATATGACGGAAATGCTGCTTATTGCTCTCCACATTTAAAAGGTCACCAACCGAAAACTACTGCCTAGAATTAAATGGACTTTTTCACGCACAAACCTTGCTATATCAGCTCTCAAAACATACAATGATTATGCGGCTTAAGTGTGAAGTTGGGTGCAAAAAAATACAATTAACCCTTTGCGGACGGCGTGATTTTGAATAAACCGTACCGTAGGGCCGAACAGCTACTGCGATTGTCATTTAAAATGACCAGCGCACGTTTCAGCAGAAACGTTTCTTCAAGCGATTTTAAGCCTTATCAATTGTTTTCGCCGAACGCATATTTGGGTTCATCGGCCAAATCGATGGTTTCCGCAGAACACATATATTCGGCGGTAGTCCGCAAAGGGTTGAATCCTCTATGGGGAAAAAACGAAATTACTTTCCGAACAACCCAATACGTACAATATTTCAACGTTTTTCATTGGACACACTATTTAAAGTAGCGAACGGCTATCGCCAACGTGCGCAGCTGTTGAAACAGTACTGAAGCAAAGGGTTAGCGCTGAAAAGAGTCACGATTCGACTCGAAACGGAAAGAAAGATTGACGCCAAAAGCTGTTCCACTTAACCGCGGATACTTAAAGTATGAAAGAGCGCTCGTAACTCGAGAACACGTTGCACCGTACATACAATCCATGTAATTTTCATTACGTACCCGTGGCAGGGGTAAAATATCCCACGGATCATTTGTAGTAATTTCAGGCAAAGAAGTGAATGTTGAATTTAAGGGGACACGGTACACGGGGACGCTAATGAAAGAAAAGTGCACGACTTTAATTAGGTTCACTGGGGCTAGAAACAAGCCCAGAGTTGACAAACTACCTCCATCCACTGGCGTCCTTCTGCGTCTCTGTTCCGTTAACTTAAGGGAGCGTGTTGTTTCCGAGAGCCATGGTGGAACGGCATAACATCGCCCCCATCATCTCCTAATAAGACCTTGGCTCTCTTATTTAGCTGGAACTTTTCTAGGGAGAAAAGGCAGTAAATTGCGTAACGCTACCTCGAAATTGCCAGTTTCTCTGCTTTGTCTCGGCGCCTTCTTTCATCTTTGAGCAGAAGCAGGAACGGGTCGAAAGTACGATTTCTACGACCGATTATACCGACACGGGACGATACGCTGAAAACCACAGACAGAAGGGAACGATCGCATAAATATTAAAGCGTTTAACGTTTCGATCCTTCGATTTTCATGTATCTGCTTTAAATACTTTCCTACCATTCAGTGTAACTTCGATGTAATCGAAAGGCAACGCGTGTTCTGTAAAGGGAATTCTATCTGTTTTGAAATCGATTTCAACATCTCGATCTAGTTTCTTTTTCTATTGGCATTGAAATATGCAGTGAACAATTTTAGATAACGCAGAAGTGTTGGGTTGGTGCGAGTAGAGTTTGATCGATTGTAAAATGTAACAAAATCTTTAATGATAATATTTTACTGTTTAATTTCTAAATCTTTCACGCGCTCTCTATTTATATATTCTCTCCCAAGTTCACTCTTTGAGTCTCTATTCTCGACTGTCAATTCTCAACTTTCGCACGCACATTTTCCTTCGCCATATATTCTAACATTCTCTTTCTTTTCACTTTTTAATCTCTCTTACTCGGTCTTCTTATTATTCCAGAAAATCTTCGGTCACACGATGCTCACTGGATCCAAACACTCTTCTTACACGCTTCTATCACTCTGTTTTCATTCTTCATTCTCATATCTATCGCAGTGTTCCAAACACTCATTCCCAGCTCACGATTCCCATAATAATATAGATAACACGCTTATGCAGAAGACTCGTAAATTGTTCAGTTTCTATTTAAATGAAAGTTTGTAGGCTGTGACGATCGTGGGTTTAAAATTTTTTTTTTTTTTAATTTGCAAATATCTTAAAGAAGTACAGAGAATAAAAGAAATATTTGAGTGTTCGGTGAATTTGGGAGCAACGTAACTAAAAATTCAAGCGAATCGCTTAATAATTTCAATATTGTCATCGTCGTGAAGGTTCTTATATTTTTGTTATCCTCGTTGCTTTAGTTGTGGGGTTTTGTGTCTTCACTTTTGAGTTATCTCAGAAGTTGGTGTTGAATTTCATCTGGAAAATTCTTCTCACGGGTGACGAGGCTTGTAAAACAGTTAAAAATTATAGATACTAATTTTGTTTTTGTTTTTTAACCACGTAATTAAAATTTAAAAGGAGAGAAGTCACTCTCCAAAGTTCGACCCCCAAAGTGCCAACTCAGAAACTGTTAGAGATGAGAAAAAAAATATTTTTACAAATATTGATTAGTTTTTAACATACCAAAACGAATTACATGCATACCCATATAGTTTCCTTAACAGTAAGCATAAAAATTCAATTTATTAGGCTGATTGCTAGTGATATTCTTGATTAATCAATTTTTAACACTAGAATTATCGTTTGAGGTGTATTTATTTCTATTGAAGTGTATTTATTTATATTGAAGTCTATTTATTTCTATTAAAGTGTATTTATTTCTATTGAAGTGTATTTATTCCTATTGAAGTGTATTTATTTCTATTGAAATGTATTTATTCCTTTTGAAGTGTATTTATTCCTGTTGAAGTGTATTTATTTTTATTGAAGTGTATTTATTTTTATTGAAGTGTATTTATTTCTATCGAAGAAATCAGAATAAAAGGTGAACAAAAAACATGCATATTCCAAAGGAGACACAGCTTTCTTCATAATTTTAACAGAAATTCACGAAAAACCTTCCAAAAGACACCATAATTAATTTATAAAATTTACTTGAAAATTTACTTTGACCACTCGGATAGATCCAGCGTTAAATATCCAACTTCTTAAATATCACCCGTATCTTAAAATAATATTCATGTCCATTACAATGCAATCACTTTAACTCTTCTAAATAACTTCATCTTTTTACAATCTCTGGAACATTTCAATTTGGGTTAATAATACTTGGGAAAATTAATGTTCCGTACGGTTGATCGCGCTCATACAATATTATCAGGAAATATTTCACGTTCCTAAATTTTACGAAAATTTCCTATGGCTTATCAAATTTATATCTAAATGAAGCAGGGGAAATAAATTGAAATCATTAATCGAAACCAGGATCGTTCGGAGGTTAATGGTCTGCGTGAAACGCGGCCCACAAACACACCGTTATATTTAATGCACGCTCGAAAAGTGGATTTGAAATGACTAGAATAGTAATGATAACAGCGGCGTAGGTGTCAAGTTAATCATTGCTGTGGTTGTGTTGGTACTGTAATAGCCGCGCCCGGGCACAATTACAGTATCAACAATGTTGCCAATCGATATTCAGATATAATACAAGAACGTTAGGGGAATACACGCCGTATAAATAATTCGAACGAGCGGAAAGAGCACGATCAAATGCGTTCGTATGAATATTAAAGTTCCATTGTATTTGCACACTGCATTTGCCCATTTATCCTTTCATCAATATCGGCCAGCGATGCAATTATATCGGCAACGTTTCCAGCCTTCTCTATCGCCGTTTCCTATGAGCGCTGTGCAATAGAGGAGGCTGTTAATTGAATTTCTAGCGCGTTATCGTCGACGATGCGAAACAACACCCCGACACAGCGAGCCGAAAAAGCCACGGTATATGATACGCGTCTTCGATGTTTGGCAAGTAAGCTCCGCGTTTTAAATGCGCATGCATCAGCTTTGTTCGACGGAAACGTGTTACCCACACCAGACACCATTATCTCGACTATCGACTAGGCATGTCATGACTATTTGGCGCATCGTTCCAACTAGGACTTCGTTATAAAAGCGCTTGCAGTCGCATTAACGTCATGTTTTCGGTGCTGCTTCGTTCCGAATAATAGTCATATTTCTTCAACGATCGTGTCGCTTGAATTTAATTTCAATTTCTATGATCAACTGTAGAAATCGAGACTGCAGTTAAACTTTGCAGACGGTGTCTCAGCTTTAACACTAGATTCACGGATTCCGTCAAATTGACGGATTTCAAATTTCATGCTTTAACCCCTTCCCGTGCCATTTAAATCGACGAAACTTGGGCCCAAGTGTATTCATCTTGAATCAATATCTAATAAGAAAATACTAACAACTCTAAAAATCCTCCATGGTATGATATTATCTACTTACGAGCCTGGCTCGTGATGTTTAAAATTTTCATCACGAGCCAGACTCGTTAAAGCACGGGAAGGGGTTAACACTAAACCTACCAAAGCGGTCAAATGACCGTTTCGTAATTTCTTATCCAAATTTTATAAATTATTAACGGTGCATTTTTGAATATTTTTTTGTGATTTTCCGTAAAATATATGCTCAAAGATTTGTTTCTCTAGCATTGTGTATTTTTCCAAGTATCTATTATTGTAATTTCTTTGATACAAGCAGGTATAGTTTAATCGTCGGTAGGTTTAGTGTTAACTCTTTGCGGCACAGGGTTTCAGATAATAAAATAGACCCGTGTTGCATAGAAATTTGATTGTGTTTTAAATGAAACAAAATTGGTATATTTTTACTAATAAAGGAATCGCATGATGTAAAAATATAAAAAAATAATAATAATTTAATTGAATCTGTTGTTATAGGTTGGGACTCAAATAGTCCCACCTTGTCATATAAGTCCATGAATTGTACTTATTAAAGCATATCTTTTTCCCTAAGTTGAGGTGGGACTAAAAATGTCCCACCGTGCAATAGAATGCATCAAAAAGGTGGGACACTTTTAATCCCAGCGTGCCCCAAAGAGTTAATGTAGCAACTCTGCGCGCCGAAAATGCGCCCTTAAAATATAACTTGATATAAAAAATGTGCCAAACTGTAGGAATAAACGGTTCTTTATTAATCAAAATACGCGGTAGCGACAAGTCCTCTTCTATGAGTATATTTCTTAGTAAGATCTGGAAACGTTCGGCGATCGACTGTTCGGCACGGTGATCTAATGATGATTGCCCTTGCTTGACTCTATTAATTGTTTTTGTAAATTAATTATTAAGAAATTATATTACATACAGGGAATGTTACGGAGTTGACGCACGCCAATTTCGACGAAAGTTTGATACGATATAGATCTCGAAAAAAATATTAGACACGTACCTTTTTACATCGGCCATCGTTCATTTCGAAGAGCTGATATCAGCCCTCGAACTCGGGTGAAAAGTTTTTAAACGAATTAATTCTTCTAAAAACTCTTTACACAGTTGGATTCGGGATTAAAAAATAGACAAACCGTACATTTAAACTTTCTTTCTATCTCCAACAGTTTTCGAGATACACTATCAAATAGGTTTTTCATCCCCTACTTTGAGNTTCTATGAGTATATTTCTTAGTAAGATCTGGAAACGTTCGGCGATCGACTGTTCGGCACGGTGATCTAATGATGATTGCCCTTGCTTGACTCTATTAATTGTTTTTGTAAATTAATTATTAAGAAATTATATTACATACAGGGAATGTTACGGAGTTGACGCACGCCAATTTCGACGAAAGTTTGATACGATATAGATCTCGAAAAAAATATTAGACACGTACCTTTTTACATCGGCCATCGTTCATTTCGAAGAGCTGATATCAGCCCTCGAACTCGGGTGAAAAGTTTTTAAACGAATTAATTCTTCTAAAAACTCTTTACACAGTTGGATTCGGGATTAAAAAATAGACAAACCGTACATTTAAACTTTCTTTCTATCTCCAACAGTTTTCGAGATACACTATCAAATAGGTTTTTCATCCCCTACTTTGAGAGCTTATATCACCCCTTCGAAGTGAACCATATAAAAGTGAGCCAATATAAAAAGACACGTGTCTAATATTTTTCTCGAGATCAATATCGTATCAGAATTTCATCAAAATTAACGCGTGTTAATTCCGTAACATTCCTCGTTAGAATAAAGACAAATTAATATTATAATTGCAAAATAAAATTGAAATTTATTAACCGCTTGCATTACAAAAGAATTATATTTAAATCGTGTCCCTAAACTCGCATCAGATATTTACCTCGTTAAAAATTTTGTTAAAAATCTTATCAAAAACTGGCAACTGTACTCATCGAAGGTACACAGCTAAACCCAATAATACAAATGAATCACGAAATCGTAACATACGAAGCGCGCCTAAAAAGAAATTTCTTTCACCGCTATCTGTGCCCGTTCACAGAACAAACTTCTGGTTCGAAAAGTAAGTTGCTTAATTTTATGTACAATCATAAACTAACATGTGACCCTAAACTTACGAAACAGTAGCGTACATGTCGGGAAATAGTAGAAGTCACCGGCGAACTTTCGCGCAAAGTTCGTGCTCGGATAATTGTTATTATCGCGTAGCCGGCTTAATTAGAAGCATCGAAACGGGGTAAGAGGTGGGCCGGAGTAAATCTTAAGAATTCTCGTGCACGATTCGGCCAGTCATCGTACACACCGGGCGGCAGAAGCCTGTACACGGCCAGGTATGGAGATATATTTCCAGACTCGGCGAAACTCTCGTTGCAAATCGTGCGGCACGAACCGGAAAACTTCTCTCCGCACGGGAGTCTAACTTCGTTAAGACAAACGTTTTGAACAGAACTCTCTACCGTTTTGCACCGGCAAAGCGTGTGCCGGTGACGTCAGAGCTGGCGGTGGGTCAGCGAGGGTGAAGCCGGTGGTACGGAAAGCTTACAAAGAAAGTGGAAAAACTTCGACACTTAAATGTTGAACATCGCCGGGACGAAAGACCCTCCGGCGATTAATAACATTTATGATGAAAGAGACTGGTCGACGTTTTAAGAGAAAATGAATTCCCGTTACGTACGTACTTTTGAAATCGGTTCCCTCCAACGTTTTTCCTAGCCACTGTCGGGAAACGAGCGTCGCGCTTGGATACCGTAAGAACTCGCTTCTATTTATCCTGCGAAATCAATTCTTAGAAGATATCGTTACATTATTGTTTTCGTAACGGAACAAATATAACGAGATATTCTTCCGTCTCGATTGTTACACCATGGTATTGCCCAGGGATTCGTAATCGATTTCGTAACACTTAAAAATAAGGGAATCTTTGCTGCGCGATCTTGTGATTTTTTTTGTTTTTCTTTTGCTTTGTTTTGTTTCGTTTTTTTGTTTTTTTCTTTTAACTCTGAGCTTACCTCTACCTTTTTTTCTTATTCGAGCATTCGAGTTGAAACGGCATCGGAATTCAACCAACGATCCGAGATGGCAAAACACTGGACGTTGAGTGAGAAAATAAATGCCCCGCGACGATTCGTCTCCTCGGTTCCTTCGAATTGTTTCAAGTGAATGCGCTGCTTTGCTTTTATCCGCTGGATTGAATTAAGCGTTACACGAACCGTAATAGAGATGAAATTGTTTTATAAAAGGTTCGCGGGGAAACGCACCGAAATTGTAGTTTCAGGTGTAACCGAAACGGTAAAATTGTTCTGAACTGTGTCGCCGCGTGTCCAGATAACTCCGGGGCGCTTTGAAAATAGCGTTTAATTCGAATCTTTTAATAATCCAGCGAACCGAACGCTGCTTGTTTTACGCGGAACGATTTTCTCGTCTTTCACGTTCATCTCGAGTGCCTTAATCAAATTTCGAACGAGCATAAACAATGGCATGTTATTTTACGGTACACGATAACGATAACAACGTACGAAAATAACAACGTGCTCGGTGGATCTTCGTAGATAATTTCCGTATCGAAGTAAAGTAGAGAATTCATTAAACAAATCGTGCGCTTATCGTTCGCGTAAATCGGAATCATTCGACAAATGAAATATTCCCTGTAGGAAACTTACGCAGAGTTGCATATAACGTTTAACGATCTGTCAGAGATAAGAAAAAGCTCGGAATAGAAATATCCGGTTATAGTATCCCGCTTGGCATTCTCCTCCTTTCCTCTTCACCGACCTGAAAGTCCCCAGGCGTCCTCGGAAAATATTTCATGTTCAGTTAATTAGCGTAAGACAAACAGGCGAAAGTTACGGTTTCAATGCGGACAAGGTGCTTCTTCTCTATTTTCAGTCTCTCTTTTACCCTCTTTCACTGTCACTACCAGATAAATAATAGCGGCTAGACATTTAATTTTTCGTTGAGCGGGTACGTCTTGCATCCGGATAGGGCTGGATATACCGCGTTTCATCAATATTTGTCGTACACTTATAAAACAATTTTTTTTCTAATATACACTGCGGTGCTTAACTATAACACCGCCTAAATTTTTAACTGTTCCAGAATTTAGATTGAAAATACAGAAAAATTAATTGTTCAAATTGAAAGTGTATGAAAAATAATCAGCTTTAAATTAATATTTATTTATATTCTCCTTTTGTACAATATGATACAATCAAAAGTCTGAATTTTCACTGTTGCGTGACAATATCACCACATCAATAAAATCAATGATAAATAATTTTAATATTTGGTAGGACCACCTTTTTCGACCACCGCTCTATTGCATTAGCTCTATTACTCTCTTGTATTCATAAGTCAGCTCTATTACATTAGCTGTATTACATTAGAATACTGAATCGTAGATAAAAGTGCAGCTAGCGCATGGAGTGCTCTCAGACGCGGAAGGGGTCCGTAACATTCTGGGTATATTTTGTGTAGTCGAAATCCTACCGATATAAATTAAGCTACGATATCTAAAAATGTTAACCCTTTGCACTCCATGCGATTCTTTATCGCTGAAGAAAAGAAATTTTATTTTGAACGGAAAAAATTATTACTGCTTGTGAAAGTATTTGTTTTTATTCATTTTACAAATATCCTTTTTCCTCTAAACGAAACATAAGCTTTTTATTTTCTAAATTATCATGGTGCGATATCTTTGGAAATTGAGCGTGATCGTGCTGAAAACAGAATGTCTCCGGAGCCGAAGGAGCGCTAAGGGTTAAACGATTAACACTGAAGTCTAGCGGATGTATGAAACTAAATCTGTAGAAGATTATGCACGCACATCCAATTGATGGGTATAAAACAACCCACCTTATGAGAATTGCTTAAAAATCTGAGTTTCTATTTCTTTTTCTTAACACTAGAACTACCGAAGTGGTCAAACATGACTTTGTAATTCTTCTTATAAATTCTATGAATCAAGAAAGATGTACTTTCAGAAGTTTTCAGTGATTTTCTTAACGAATACGAAGGAAGGTTTAATTCTCTTGCGATATATATTTTTTTTCATTTCTTTGGTACAAATCAATCTACTTTAATCGTAGGTAGCTCTAGTGTTAATTATACTATTAATACATTGCGTACTGGTCACGAGATATCTCGTTCCAATATTTTTTCATACGCGCGTGTCGACGACTCACATGATTATACACAAAGCCTACATGCTAAATAGATGTACAAGAAATATATAGTAATACTTAAGAATGCTTTATAAATGAAAAATAAAAAAGCGCATACATGCGTTGTACAAAGTTCTTTTGGAGCGTTGAAAAGTGTGCGGCCCGTGGAAGCGCGTTGAGCGAGCAGAGTGCCGTACGCAGTGTTAATAAACTAAAGAAATCATTACTACATGCACGAATTTGTAAGGAAGGAATACACAAAGCCGTATGAAATTGTTTCGTTGTACTAGAAACAAATCTGAAAATAAATACTCAAGAATACACAAGCGGGTATAAAACAACTCTATTATACATCCTAGGATTAAATGATAAGGAATTTAACTCTCTGCGGTCGAAAAGAGTTCTGTTATTTGTATTCCAGTTATAATTATATTTAAACAAATACAAATTATATTTAAACAAGTACAAATTATATTTATGCAATCGACAGAATATACGTCTAACAATTTTTAGGTATACAAAAGACAATCAAATAAGTGTAGAATTTTATTTTTATTAAGATCCTGCGAAGGGAGATAAATAGTAGAAAGTGTTGATCTTTTTTGTCCTTTTCGGCCGCCACTCCATTTTTTTTTATTTTTTATTTTTTTTATTTTTGCGACGTAGAATCGCAGACCGATGTCCTAATTATCCCACACAAATATGATATTAGTGAATTTTTCAGAAAGAAGTTCTTTAAGTTTATAATTCTTGCCATTCATCTCTAAGGATAATAAATAATAAAGCTACCTTACCGAGAATATTTCGTTTTCCAACCACAAAGGGTTAATATACACACCCGATAGGTAATATAAATTTATCTCTAACACAAAAACTATACCAAATCCTATAATCTTATAATCCTATGATCCTAAAAATATACCACCCTATAATCTGCTATACCAAACTTATAATCACGAAAGATTATCAAAACAGAAACCTCGGTTCCTATATGCCGTAAGAATTTCATTACACGAGCTCAGAAATTCGTACCCGATTATTCCGCAGTCCTAATTACATGTCACAGGACCATTAATACTGCACAAACAAACGATATCGTGGGAGTCGTGATTCATGCTGGAATAGATTGTCGTCACGCGTCGTTGATTAACCGATTAACCATCCGGCGCGACGCTAATAAACCAATAACATTAAATCAGGCAGCATTTATGCGCCAATAAAACGGACGTCATTTCCACCGGCAGGACCTCTCTCCGGTCTTCAGGGACAGTCCGAAGAAACCATAGAGGAAATCAAGATGGTTTACCAAGAGCAATCTAGCCTCTCGTTCCAGACTCACGTTCCCCGGCAACCAGCTCGAAACTCGCAGTCTAATGTTTCATTCTCGGCGGTGTGCAGGCTTGGAAATTACCGCGGCGCCCGAAGATGTGATCGCAGCCAAGAGCTATCCGTGCGCTCCATTATCATGCAGATATATACGCGTAACGATTCGGCAAGATGTACACGCAGCGATCCCCTGCCTCGCCCCTTTCCTTATTTCTCGCAGCAACCACTCTGGACCGTAGATTGAGTTCAAAGAGATACACGCGGCCGGAGGGAAAGTAGGAGAGAATAAGAGAGTATAAGAGAGACCGAGAGACCTGGAGGTAGGATGGAGAGATAGAGAGAATGGCGGTGAAACCGCGCAACAAAAGGCAAGGAGGAGGGTGGCTGCGAGCGAACGCAGAGAGCTAGCAGGCTAGAAAGGGGGTAGGGGTTCCATAAATAAGTTGATAGAGTTCTATCGGTTGGAGCGCGTGCGCGGTTACGAATTAGTACATCAGAGGCGGTATACGCGATTGGGCCGATATCTAACCGGCCCGTACAATGGTTAGTAAAGCAAACGTAAAGCCGAATTGCCGACCGCACGAGTACGGTAGACCACAGTAGCATAATAACCGAGAGTAATGCGTGAATTATTGACTGCTTCCTATCTTTCTACCACTGACTTCGTATGCTGCTACGTACGCGCGCCGTCCTCGTTGCGCCCACTTGCAACGCGTTCACGCGTTTCCCGCACTACCTTTGTCCGGTTTTCGTATTAAATGGTTTCGTACACGTAGATTAGCCGCTGTCTGCCCCACGAACGGGACCGTACATCACACACCACCGAGGTACAACCGTGTGTACCCGCGTACGAAGGAGAGAGCGGGTTCGTGTTATTCGCGCGAGATTGTACCCCCGTTGAAAACACGGAAACTGTTGCAACGGTGTGAATCGTGTTATCGCGGCTATTCGCTGAACGGATACGTCTGCGAGCACCGTTCGGTCGAACGCGAAGCGGCGTAAAGGATTTTGGAGTGCTAGAACGCATGAATGAGTTGAAAGCCGTGAACGTAAAATGGGTGGCTACGTTACTGGTCATGGGTTTCGAATTAGTACGTGTTCCGGTTCTATGGAATGTAAAATGTTCGAAAGAGAAAGAAAGGAGTTCGCGGTTGTTCTGTCTTGGAAAATATTCTGGGTAGAAATTTATAGAAAATTGATAGAAAGATTTTGCGTCATCGACACGGGGTTGGAACCTTGGTTGCTCTTCTCTTCGCTGACCCACTTTGTCTAGGTGTGGTGGTAGTGGAAGCTTTTTTTTTCTATTTCCTACAATATTCCTTACGCATAATTTACATGTGATACGCTTGATATGCAAAACGAGCCAGCGAATTAAAATTTTATATTTTGTTCTAAAAAAGTTTAATTAGGACTGTAGAGAATGTATAAGCATGCAACGCGTTTTCAATTATTCACAAGTGGTCACAAGTAAAGTAAATGAAGGGAAAAATTGCAAGATGGATTCCATTGATACGAAGCAGGTTGTAGCTGACAGCGCTTTAAAAGCTAAAATTGTTTCTAATTATTAGCATTTGCATACTTTGTGCAAATATTTATTTAATATAGAAATATAATTATAGCATTATTATTACATTATATAGTTTCAAACTCAAAGCATTTTTAGCAGAACGCAAGAGCACCACCAATTGAAACACAGCGTTGCAACATAAACTATTATTAAAATATAGAAAAGGCAAAGATAATTCGGTCAGTGTGCTTCATTCTACGAACACACCGTCGTTAAGAATCACTCTTTTCCGGCATCACTTTATCGATACGCGATATCGCATCCCATCAAAATTTCGTATCGCGAGCCGAGCATCGTGCGCCCGTAGTTATTCACTTGAGAGTCTGTCGCTTTGTAACTAACACTTCAGTGTTGCTAGCACGAAACGAAAAGTTCCGTAATAATTCTGACAAAGGAAGATAAAAACCATCAAACAGTATGCAATACACTATCGATAAGCAATTGTTACTAGATAAAATTCAATACGAAACAAAACCTGCGCGAACTTACAGACCAATCCAATATTCTAAAATTTTGAACTATGTGTAAGAATCATATAGAAACGTGTGTTGTGCAGAAACTATTCTTTAGAGAGAGAATATATGTGTGTATAAATGAGAAGGACTCCTTTCGACCATTCCTGCAGAACTCGAGTATTTTTTACTATTAAGTTTTTCGTCGCATCGACACGATGAAACCTGGTTTCTAATCGGTTCGGCCTAGCTGCGGAGAAAAGAATAAAAGAACCGAGTAAATACACTACCGTCCATAAAATTTTGACCACTCGGTGGAATTGGATCGAAAAATTTATGTCAAAGTTATAATATAAATAGTCCTAAGTAGAATGAATATAAATTTATACGACTGACATAGAAACATAATTTTTATATAAATGTAAGAAAGAAACACCGCGGTGAAAATTATATTGAGATGCCTTGTATGTGCGTCGCAGCGTCGACAGTGTTTGGCGACGATTAAACGANCGATATCGCATCCCATCAAAATTTCGTATCGCGAGCAGAGCATCGTGCGCCCGTAGTTATTCACTTGAGAGTCTGTCGCTTTGTAACTAACACTTCAGTGTTGCTAGCACGAAACGAAAAGTTCCGTAATAATTCTGACAAAGGAAGATAAAAACCATCAAACAGTATGCAATACACTATCGATAAGCAATTGTTACTAGATAAAATTCAATACGAAATAAAACCTGCGCGAACTTACAGACCAATCCAATATTCAAAAATTTTCAACCATGTGTAAGAATCGTACAAAAACGTGTTATGCAGAAACTGTTCTTTAGGGAGAGAATATACGCGTGTATAAATAAGAAGGACTCCTTTCGACCATTCCTTATATGCAGAACTCGAGTATTTTTTACTATTAAGTTTTTCGTCGCATCGACACGATGAAACCTGGTTTCTAATCGGTTCGGCCTAGCTGCGGAGAAAAGAATAAAAGAACCGAGTAAATACACTACCGTCCATAAAATTTTGACCACTCGGTGGAATTGGATCGAAAAATTTATGTCAAAGTTATAATGTAAATAGTCCTAAGTAGAATGAATATAAATTTGTACGACTGACATAGAAACATAATTTTTATATAAATGTAAGAAAGAAACACCGCGGTGAAAATTATATTGAGATGCCTTGTATGTGCGTCGCAGCGTCGACAGTGTTTGGCGACGATTAAACGACGCGGTGGAATCCAAACGAATTATTGAATTCCCTTCGTATGGTTTAGTGGACTGTATCTAATGGTTGTATCCTTGTCGATGTACAAGTATCTAAGAATGTGCGACGATGTCTCAGGTTGTCTTGCTATGTCTAATGTCGAAATGTCTAAAAATGTATCGAATGTCTCTAACGAAATGTGTCTAATGTATAAAAATCTATCGAATGTCTCTGGCCTACCGTGTCATAAATCGTGATGATTTGCTTTAGAACCATTACTAATTATTCGGAGCCGTTCAGGACCGAACATGCCTTATTTTGAATATATTTTGTATACCGTAGATAAACTGAAGGTGGTCAAATACATTTTTCACATTTACTCGGTTCTTTTATTCTTTTCTCCGTACCTAACCCGAATCGATTAGAAACTAGGTTTCATCGTGTCGATGCGTCGAAAAACTTGGAATCGTGCGATACCCAAGTTCTGCATATAAGGGATGGTCGGAAGGAGTCCCTTTCTGTCACATACAGATACATTCTTTCCCTAGAGGACAGTTTCTGCACAATAAGTTATCGTCCAAAAGCCACCGGACATTTGTTGTTTTTGAATAAAATGTTTGTTGAAATTAACGTTCGGTAAGATCTTGAGATGAAAACACATAAAATTTAACACATTGACGGCCGCTGACACGTTCGTGTGACTTTGTACAGCTATTTTCTGGAAATGGTTTCTCGTCGTCATTTCGATGTTTGTATACTAATGCACACCGATGCTATTTTTAAAGAAATATTAAAAATAGTGTAACAGTGATCTTAGCACTATTTTTATTAATAATTATGCTAGGAACGATTGTGTAAATATTGCAGCCGCTAATCTAAAGGCGATGCGAAAAATGTGCGGCCGTCAAAGTGTTAAGATTCTGTATAATGTGAAAAATTAGCGACTGATCGGGTCATTTTGTAACTGTAGCACAAACGTTTTTTTTCTTTTGTTTTTATTCTAAATTTGTTAAGTGTCCGGTGACTTATGGAAGTGTAGTTTCGATCAGTTTTTAATGAACCGTTATAAGAGAAATTTTAAACAAACTACTGTAATATGCCCGTGATCTAATTCGTAGCTACCCAACAATTGGATACGCGTAAAAGCGCTCTAACAGCAAAACGCGTGTACGTAGCTTCGGTTATAATCCAAATAGAAATCCATAATTTGAAATGCCTTCGACACAATACGGGATCCGTTGAATAGACAAATGCATTTCCAACGTTGCAAATTTCAACATTGTGTGACAGGCCTTCGAGGGACTCATTAAATTGTACTTCTCTAAACAAGACCACTGGTGTGTCCATTGATGGAAAACACAGGATGTTTCATATTCGCGCGAAACGTTGGAACACGTGTATGGAACCAAAAAATAAGAGAAAAATACACGTTCGTTGCATTTGTTCAATCTGATCTTGTTTTCGGGTTTAGTTTGTGTTTAATGTTTCAATTATTATTTCTTTAATATAAATTAGTGTGATTGGTTTCACATTTAGATGTTGTTAATTCGACCAGACTTTACGGTATTTTACTAATACGATTAATAGTTAATATTCGGTACGTTATCTTGTTGATTGTTGAGACAAACTGTTGCATATTATCGTATAAATCATTTCGGTCTCCTTTCTTGGTAATTTATTAAAAGTTTCCAATGAACGTTTGCTTTAAAATAATTAAGTGACAAGATCGAGAAAATGGTATGCTAAAAACTTTTATTATTTTTGTATAACTAATTTGCTTCTGAAATTAGATTCATTCGTTGTGCACACTTATCCTAGACAGTTCAACATTTAGTAAATGTTTAACAAAAGTAGAAATTAAAACGCGAAGAATTTAAATTCCGGAGAAAAATTGAGCTAAAAAAATCCAGACCACATGTTCGAACAATGAGAAATTTATTTAGATCATCCCGATAATANAGAGAAATTTTAAACAAACTACTGTAATATGCCCGTGATCTAATTCGTAGCTACCCAACAATTGGATACGCGTAAAAGCGCTCTAACAGCAAAACGCGTGTACGTAGCTTCGGTTATAATCCAAATAGAAATCCATAATTTGAAATGCCTTCGACACAATACGGGATCCGTTGAATAGACAAATGCATTTCCAACGTTGCAAATTTCAACATTGTGTGACAGGCCTTCGAGGGACTCATTAAATTGTACTTCTCTAAACAAGACCACTGGTGTGTCCATTGATGGAAAACACAGGATGTTTCATATTCGCGCGAAACGTTGGAACACGTGTATGGAACCAAAAAATAAGAGAAAAATACACGTTCGTTGCATTTGTTCAATCTGATCTTGTTTTCGGGTTTAGTTTGTGTTTAATGTTTCAATTATTATTTCTTTAATATAAATTAGTGTGATTGGTTTCACATTTAGATGTTGTTAATTCGACCAGACTTTACGGTATTTTACTAATACGATTAATAGTTAATATTCGGTACGTTATCTTGTTGATTGTTGAGACAAACTGTTGCATATTATCGTATAAATCATTTCGGTCTCCTTTCTTGGTAATTTATTAAAAGTTTCCAATGAACGTTTGCTTTAAAATAATTAAGTGACAAGATCGAGAAAATGGTATGCTAAAAACTTTTATTATTTTTGTATAACTAATTTGCTTCTGAAATTAGATTCATTCGTTGTGCACACTTATCCTAGACAGTTCAACATTTAGTAAATGTTTAACAAAAGTAGAAATTAAAACGCGAAGAATTTAAATTCCGGAGAAAAATTGAGCTAAAAAAATCCAGACCACATGTTCGAACAATGAGAAATTTATTTAGATCATCCCGATAATAAAATTTTAATATAGCTATATCAATTCTTGAAATAGTACTCTGTTCATACATATTACTTATTATAGTTTTCAATTATAAAATTTTTACAAAATTCTTTTACATTCCTCCGTCTAAAAATTTCGTATTACAGAATAGTTGGTGAATAAATAANGAAAATAAATGACAGAAGTTTCTTTCGTTTTATTAATAAGTAATGGGTGCATAATATTTTATATTTTGCAATATATTACTATTTTATACGGGATTCATTTTGTTCTATTTTTTCCATTCATCTCTTGTTTAACAAATAAGGGTAAATGTTTATTTAAACACTGTTAGACGAAACCGCTGCGTGAAGATATCGAAAGAAACTCTCGGGACGACCTAACATTTATATATAATTTAAGATTCTGTACAATGTGAAAAATTAACGAGCGATTGGACTATTGAAGGACAGCGTGCATATCTGATTATTGCTAAAGATTATTTTTAATTTTTGTGCGCTTCAATCCTGCTTTAAGTTCCTTTCGAAGGTACATGTAAGTTGGTATACGAAGAACCGCTGAAGTTGTACACTTGCATAAAAAAACTGTGAATATGTAAATGGTCTACTTTGGGGAGCAATAGAATATTCATGTAACTCCGAAGAAGTTACACTTCGAACAAGCTTCAATTGAAATTCTTCGGATCTTCATAGGAACACCGATGAAGAATATGAAATTTCCCTGTACAGTGTTCTACGAATCTTCTAGACTGAATTAAATGAAAAAATAACGCGCGTTGATGTAAAGTAATCTGTTTTAATATTATTAAAAATTGAAGATGTAACGGTGAAAATTAAGTAGCGTATATTTCAAGTGCTTTTGCATGCATTGAAAATTTCACAGATCGCACAGGAAAGGTGTTCTTGTACACAGTGTGTTAGAATGAATATATTCCAAGAACATCAGTCATGTATAAACAACGTAGCAAAATTGAAAATTAAAATAGAAAAAGCGCAGTACAGTCATTGGCAAATGTATTTGATTAACATTACTGTATCCTTAAAATTCTTTTCCGTGAATTATTTGATAAATTTTCTTCTTAATATACTTAATTCTTATACACTTCTCAAAAATAATTATACAATGATGTTACTTTGTTTTTTAAACACTATATTAATATTTTGTATATAATGTCAACAAGCAGCTTTTTACTCATAACATTATATTTTAAACAAATACATTAATAAATGACAATACAATTAAAGAAAAATCGAACACTTTACGGTATTTATAAACAGAAAATTGGTAAATTTTCACCCAAGAATCGTACGAAGATTAACATAAGACTAACGAAGATTCAATTTAACATTGACACAAGAGTAACAACTATCGACAACTAAAAGATATCTATTTGTATCGAAGAAATAAAAGTAAACGCAACGCAAGGAAAATTAACACTAGAACTACCGAAGTGGTCAAAATGATTGGTTTCTAATTTTGTTTACACAATTTATCAATTAAAAACGCTGCATTTCTGTGGATGTTTAGCAAGTTTTTCTAAAAAATATGCAGAAAGATTTATCTTCTTTGATTGGTATATTTTCTTTAAATACTTATCATTTTGATTTCTTTGGTATAAATAAGTCTACTTTATTCGTCGGTAGTTCTAGTGTTAATATTTATTCACATTCTGTACAAAAAATCACAAGTTTCCCAAAAGAAACTATTATAAAGTAGAATTTCTATGAGAAACTACAATTTTCTCACTTTGACCCTTTCAATAGTTTTACAATTAAACACTCATTCTCTCTAACGTTCCTTTTGCTTCGAATCGCTCATACATACCATCGATAAAATAACGAGCGATTCAGAAAATCGCAACAAATTCTGATGCACCGGAAAAGAAAATAAATCCACGTCGAAAGAAGCACATCTTGCGGGTGCCTTAGAGCCTGTCCCGACTTCTGGCTAGGCTAACACACCACCACTTTGACGTACCATCTGGGATAGTAGAAGACAAGGAAGGGATAACTCGGATGAGAAGACGCAGCGGATGGATGTTACATCCTACCCTCTAGAGAAGACGTGGAGTGGGACTTGTGTTATCCAGGACAGAGGGAAGAAGGAAAAGAGAAAGAAGGATAGAGACAGAGAAGGAGAGGGATGGAGTTCAAGCTCTTAATTAGCTACAATTACCGCAACATAGCAATGTCGAGCGAATCGCCCGAGGCTCATCCTCCGTCCTTCCATTTACCTCCATCTGTGTACCGTTCCTCCTTCCTCTTCGTTTTCCCCTTGCTTAGCGTCCTCGTCGTCTCACGGAACCCTAGGATTCTCTTCCAGCCGGTACCCCTTTTCGGAACCCCATCTCCGGGCTATTTCCCATAAAAGAGCCAATTTACGAAGAAATTTAAATTAGTGTACAAAAAAAATAAGAAGAAATAAGAGAAAATAAGAAAAAATTCGTTTGATTATTTTTTTTTTTGTTTTTTTTTGTTTTTTTTGTTTCTTTCCGTATCCTTTGAAAATTTTAGTCAAGTAATAGCTGCACGTTGAGAACTATTTTCTCTCTATACTACCCCTTGAAAATTGTAATCAAATAATAGCTGCACGTTGAGAACTATTTTTTTCTTTTTCTTTTCCTTTTTTCTTTTTTTTTTACTTTAGAAAAATTTTTTTTTTTTACTTTCTGTTATATCGGGGCAAAGATTCGAAGAACACGAGTCGATTGTGGTCGTAAGAATAGAAAGGCGAAGGCGTATGGAGTTTCGATCGCTGCCACTAACACAGTCTCGCTGTCGTATCCGCCGTTGTTCGGGATTTTAGTTGGATAATGAGGAATCTTATCTGATATAATGGTACAACCTGGTGTATCGGTATCCTTCAGAGGAAACTTTTGTTGTTTAGCCTGGAACTCTTCTTAGCCCCGTTACTCGTGCGCCTTGTACCTTTTCTTCTTTGATAGAAGCTATATTGCTTTCGTTATTTTCGTGTTTCCTGCACAGCGCCCGGCTATGAATGTATAATTCAATTAGCTGTAACGAAACACGCGGTATGCAAAAATACGTATTTCCTTACGGCGCCTCATCAAATATGGTAATGTCGCGTAAACTCGTTACCGATTTCGTTGATTCGATTCTTGTTTTAATTCTCGAACGAATTGGAAATTAATTATGATCGCACGTATAATTCGTGCCACGCTGATTTACGATTTTAAGGGGAAAAAGTTACGCTACCGTGCGTCAACGTTCAATATTTATGCTATATGAATGTGAAATTGTATGTTTATGAGTTCGTGCATCGGTATTTCATTTCGTTTTTAAATAATCTATAAAATATTCTTTTGGTCGTTAGTCAATGACAGCGTTAAATTATTATTTATTTATTTATTTTTTATCCTCGTACGCTCTTCAGAAACACTTATCCAAATGAGTTCACGTTTTTTTTTATTTACAACAGTTACAGTAAGTTAAAAAAAAGTAATAATCACTGGACACTTGCAGGTTTTGAATAGAACGTTTATTGAAATAGAACTTTAGTAAGAACTCAAAAATATAGCATAGTTTGAGGTTCTCTGTGACATAAATTCATAAATCACAAGATCATATAACACTAGAACTAAGAGAGAAATACTGTGGTAAAAATTGCGTTGAGATGTCTTATTTGAAACATGTTAGGCTGTCCCAAAAGTTTGTTTCGTTTTACCAATAAGCATTGGATGCATAATATTTTCTGTTTTGCAGTATGTTATTATTTTATACAGGATCCATTTTGGTCTATTACCAATAAGAAACCATTTACAGAAAATAGCTGTACAAAGTAACACGCACGTGACAGCGTGTACATTCTTAACACTTTCGTGTTTTCAAGGTGTACATGCAGTACA
>SMSQ01018314.1:19517-37676 GCA_019453375.1 Ctenoplectra terminalis
AAAAAATATCCACAAAGAATTATCAGCCTTGTTATAAGAATTTTTCCAGATACTCATCATCTTGATTTCTTTTCTACAAATAAATATATTTTAATCGTCGGTAGTTCTAGTGTTAAATTCCTAGAGATGCAACAGCGGATACAGGCGGCGCGGCAGCGTTGGAACCTCCGTTAGACGACACCCTGTCGTCCACGACGTGGTTCAATGCATAGCAAGTAGTTCTAGAAAATCAGTTGTCGGTGGCTCGTAACGTTCGGTCTACGAGGGATTTGAATGAATCTGCTTATGTTGGCTGGCCTTGCAACGGTCACGAAAGTATCGGAATGCTCGCGAGCAAGTCTTTTGTTATTTATCGCCACGATGAGCCGTTTGTTGTCTGAACAAATGGCATTGGAAATTCCGAGTATCCAGTCTCGTATTTATTCTTTGATATCGGTAGATTGTATCGTTGTCACGCGCTTAAATTTCTTCTAGGAATTTTCATAAAAGTTTCGGGTCGCGCGTGGGTTAGGCCCGCTGAATATGCTTCATAATTTTTAGTGTACGGTGGAACGTCGATCATTCTAAGTAATTGGGAGATAAATCCGTCCGGATAACTCATTTTTCGGATAACCGGTCTGAAAGAACCGAACGAGAGAAATGGAATACAAAATGTAAATATTTTTAGTTAAGGTTAGATTGCGGATTTTATTTAATATAAAAATCGTTTTTTTGTAAAATCCATTTGTACGTAGCTTGATATAATTTATCATTTGTTACTTTTAACACTGGAACTACCAAAGTGGTCAAAATGACCCATTCGTAATTTTTTACAGAATCTTTATAAATTAACTACGATGCCTTTGGCCAGATTTTCCGCGATTTTCTATTAAAAATATAGATTTTCTGTCTGAATTGCGTTGCATATTATTTTATATACTTTCCACTTTGATTTCTACGGTAGAAATAAGTATACCTTAATCGTCGGTAGTTCTAGTGTTAAGCTTTCGTGAGAACGAAACTTGGTTTCATCCGAGTTCTTTTGAAATTCTGATAATTTTGACTCGCTATTTTTAATGTTGCTAATTGTGGAATTTGCAAGATTATATTTGTTGGCTAAGTTATATTACTTTTCACCTTTTTTTTAATTTTCAGTAATATGTAATTTATCTTCATCAGCATCATTCGTGATTAAATGAAGACTGTATGTACGCATTAAGTTCAGATGAGACACTGAAACTACCAAAACGGTTAAAATGATCGGCTTGTAATTTCTTATAGAATTTTTATAAATTTGTAACGATGCATTTTTCTGGATTTTCTGCGATTTTCTGTGATTTTCTGCAAAATATATGGTCTAAGATTTGTTTCCCGTATGTTATGTATTTTTTTTCATATCTATCGTTATGATTTTTTTGGGTACATATAGGTATACTTTAACCCCTAGCGCTCCTTTGGCTTCGCTACGGAGACACTCTGTTTTCAACACGATTACGCTCAATTACCAAAGATATCGCACCATGATAATTTAGAAAATTAAAAATTTATGTTTCGTTTACGAGAGGAAAATGGAAATTTGTAAAATGAATAAAAACAGGTACTTTCACAGGCAATAGTAATTTTTTCCGTTCAAAATAAAACTTTTTTTCTTCAGTGATAAAGAATCGTACGGAGTGCAAAGGGTTAATCGTCGGTAATTTTAGTGTTAAAATGAGAAGAATACGTTTTCTAAAATGCAAATATTATTAGATACGTAGCTTAAATGTGTAACTGATTCAAAATTCGGATAATCGACGTTCCACTATATAAGAGTTAACGAATTTCTTATATGGACAATCGAGTCCTTTTTAAAAATACTGGAAAATTGAGAAATAACAAAGATTGAAAATATCAATTTTTGTATATTTTAAATAATTTAGGAATTCGTAGAGTTTTTTACACAGTGCTTTGTTCAACTGAGAACGATGGAACATCTCACAAAATGTTGAAATTATAAAAAAAAATGTTCTTAAAAAAGTTGTTAGATATAAAAGGGAATTATTAGGTACGAATCATTTTTCTGCAAACGTATTAACACTAGAACTACCGACGAATAAAGCATACTTATTTCTACCGAAAAAATTATAACGAAAGGTGTATAAAAAAATACGCAATGGGAGGGAAACAAAGCTTCGTCTACATTTTTAACAGAAAATCACGGAAAATTGCCTCTGAGATGCCATAGTAAATTAATAAAATTGCTGTAAAAAAGTATGAATGGGTCATTTTGACCACTTTGGTAGTTCTAGTGTTAATGAAGGAAATATTGGAATCAAATTAGTTTTCTTTAAATGGAATCCTGCATTTTCTTATTTATAATATAATAGCGCTTGTCGAGATGAGTACAATTACCTATCGTATATCATTTTATGCAGTAAAATGTCATAAATCCTGATTCGAAAGTGTCAATATTGAGACTTATTAGCAACACTTTAAAAAAAGAAACTAGTTACAAAATTTATATGGCATTTAATAATAAATTAAAAAAAAGAATTTATGGAGAACACAGATTTTTTTATTCGAACACTGAAGCGAAAAAAACTTTTTTGCTGTAGTTTATTCATTATACGGTTTAAACTTCGAATACTGAAAATTCACGTACACTTTTACTCGGGGAAGTAATTAGGAATTAATGATTTACTATGTATGTTCATTTGTGTATATAATTAGTAATTGTATTTATTGTATTTATATTTATATAATATCTGCACTATGATTGCCTTGCAACCTCATTAAAGAAACTACATTTATTCATGCGCTTAATTAAGAAATATAAATTTTTGCTTAATTCTAAGGTAGCAAGTATGGCAATTAAAATCTACGCGCATTTACTAATTTATTATTAATTCGTACTATTATTTACGCGAAGTTCTTATACGGAACAATTTGATCAGGGATGTAGCTAAAAAAAAAACACAGAATCGTGTGTATCATGAGAATTCTAAAACATTGCAAAATTCAGATTTAATCTGGAATATCTTTTTGTCTTCTAAAGACAACTAACAATAAGATAGACCGAAAAGTAGACTGTTATACTTCCCTCTCGCTTCAACTTTTTGTCAAGCACGTGGATTTTAAAATTTATTTTTTAAAAAAGAAATGAAAGAAATAAAAGTGATAAGTATTTGAAAAAGTATCTCTAATAAGAGTAACAATTTCTTGTATATACTTTCCACAAAAAATCATAGAAAATCCTCCAAAATACATCGTTATAAATTTATAAAATTTCTATAAGAAATTACGAACCAGTCATTTCGACCGGTTCGGTAGTTCTAGTGTTAAAATTAAAAAAAAAAAAAAATATCATGCACAAAGGGTTAAAAGACTTCCTCCATGTCATTGCCCAACAAATTCCTGACTACACCCTTGTTCCCATCTTTAGATAAAAAATCATAATATAACTCAAAAAATCATCACATAATTTGTTATTATTACAACTTGTGAAAATTCACGTATTTTCTCTTAACACTAGATTTGCGGAACCAGTCAGTTCGACAGATTTCAAATTTCATGCTGTACTACACTAATTATGTGTATTCAAAATTATGTGTTAAAATAGAACTTAAATGCAAGAAACGTAAGTAAATCTCTGCCAATAAAAATCTATCGATTCCAAATAAAACGGACTAAAGTTACAACAAAAAAAGTGCAATTTAATACACCCGTAAAAATGGTCCAATCAATCTTATTGGTATCAAAGAAATAAAAATGAAAAGTATTTGAAAGAGTATCTCTAATAAGAGTAACAATTTTCTCCATATACTTTTCACAAAAAATCATAGAAAATCCCCCAAAATACATCGTTGTAAATTTACAAAATTTCTATAATAAATTACGAACCAGTCATTTCGACCAGTAGTTCTAGTGTTAACCCTTTGCGCTGTTAAACTTTTTCAAGTTTCAACGGACTATTGTAAAAATTTAGAGTGCTCTGCTGGAAAGAAAAAATGAAAATTATAAATGTTTACGATTTCTTATTTATTTGGTTAATTTACTTTCATTTTAATATAAAAGAAGCGTTCGAATCGATGAAAATATAGAATTTAATTAAAAACATAATCTCTGAAGAAAATTGTGCATGTCGCCATAGCGGCGCCAGCCGAGTGCAAAGGGTTAAAATAGAAAAAAAAAAAAATCATGCACAAAGGGTTAAAGGACTTCCTCCATGCAAATCCCCCCAAAATTCCTAACTACACCCTTGTTCTCATCCTCAGATAAAAATTAATCACATAACTAAAAAAAATCATCGCTCAACAAGGACACCCAATTGTGAATAGGGTTAACACTAGAACTACCGAACGAGTCAAAATGACTTGTTCATAATTCCTTATAGAAATTTTAGAAATGTACAATAATGAATTTTTGAGGATTTTCCGCAATTTTTTGTAAAAAATATGCATAAAGAATTGTTACCCTTATTATAGGTATTTTTCAAAATACCTATCATTTTGATTTCTTTACTACAAATCACTCTACTTTAATCGCCGGTAGTTCTAGTGTTAAAATCATGTCGGTCATTAAAAATTGAAATCTCTATCGACTTTTACGTAACCGCATCAATGGCATCACTCTCTCTCCTACGATACAGTAGTCCACCCATAGTTTGTCGATAACGCAACTGCATGCAGTTGCATTATTACGAGGTAACGATGGAGAGGTTCGTAGGGGTGGTGTGGAGAGGGGGAGTGAAGAAGGTGGCCAGGCCAGAGGAAAAGAAGAAGGAGAAGAAAGAGAAGGTGGTGGAGGCGGAGGAGGAGGAGGGCACGTTGGCGTCGCCTGGAATGCCCGCGGACCACGAACGGTGCCGGTACGACGGGTTTACCTTTTACAGTCTACCTACCGGTCGTTTCACTGCAACTGCACCTTTCACGTCTGCGTTACCTCTCTTTTTCCTCGTCGAATTTCACCTGGCCAGATAAAGGACGCGGCTGACTGTGCTGACTTGTCGTTGGTCCTACTGTTGTATTTCGTAGATTAAACTTTTAACACGTTAAACGTCGATTTTGATCAAGTTTCCGTTAGGCTGTGAGCTGTGATACTGATTTAAAAACATTTGGTTTCAAGATTGTTAAAAATTTAAAAAGAAAATTGTAGAGGAAAAAGTTGCAAAAGAAAGTGGTATTTTTGTTTAATGCGATTTAACCCTTTGCATTCGATTGGCGCCGCTACGGCGACGTGCATAATTTTCTTCAGAGATTAAGTTTTAAATTAAATTCTGTATTTTGGTTAATTCAAACACTTGTTTTGTTTCAAAGTGAACTAAATTAACCAAATAAATAAAAAATCGTAAAACATTTATAATTTTCTGTTTCTCTTTACGAAAGAACGCTAAATTTTCACAGTAGTCCTTTGAAACTTAAAAAAGTTCACGAGTGCGAAGGGTTAATAGAATTCGTTAATGAATTATTATTTTTTGTAATTGGTAATGTCAGTCTTTTGAAACCAGCGACGCCTAAATTAAAATTACAGCATCGGTCCGCAGGAATCTGCGTGGCGCTTCTCTGCTACGGTTCTAAAATTCTTTTCGACTTACGCGCGCTCTCGTTTGACTGAAAAAATTCCTAATTCTGATAAAAATGTGTGTCTGACATAAAATTGATAAAAAAAAAAAAAATTACATATTGACGATAGCTTTTTCACATTTTTCTTAAAAGTTAGCGAATTTTTTAAGGAAAGAAAAACTCGGTTGGGTCAAAAATGATCCAAGGGCTGTAGCAGGGTTAAATGAACATACAGACACAAGTATTACGGAGTGGAAACACTTTGACAGTATATAAGTTTCGTCAGCGGAAGTATTCGGTAGTTTTTTCGTAGATAAATGAGCAGAGCGGTGTGCGTAACTGAACTAGGAAAATGAAATGCGATAATGCTCGGTTAAATTCCACGATGTTCGGCAGTCAGCAGTGGAATTCTCGCGTGCAGGGTAGCGTATTTTTTTTTAGAGGAAATGGTTCGAGCAGAGCTTGAAAAAGTAAGAGAATGGATGTAGCGAGCGATTGAGATACGTCTTTGCTAAACTTAAGGTGTTGAGTAATGGTAGAAAAATAGGGATGAATCGTTGAAATTTAACCGTGTAGATTTTTGTAGAATTTAAACCATGCAGATTTTAATGGAATTTAATCGTGTAGATTTTAGTAGAATTTAACCGTGCAGATTTTAATGGAATTTAACCGTGCAAATTTTAATGGAATTTAACCGTGTAGATTTTAGTAGAATTTAACCGTGCAGATTTTAATGGAATTTAACCGTGCAAATTTTAATGGAATTTAACCGTGTAGATTTTAGTAGAATTTAACCGTGCAGATTTTAATGGAATTTAACCGTGCAAATTTTAATGGAATTTAACCGTGTAGATTTTAGTAGAATTTAACCGTGGAGATTTTAATGGAATTTAATAGTGCAGATTTGAGTAAAATTTAACCGAGCATTACTGTATATCTCGTTTTTGTTGAGAAAAGGCTATGATACATATATTCGTGTCTTGAGAAGTTGGGGTTAGTATTTGTAGAGGCTTGGTATTCTTCTGGATGGCAGAATTTAAATATGACGCAGCAAGAACAAAATTCAGGGGTGAAATAAAATTAGTTAGGAATGAAATCATTGAACGGTTTTAGGATAGATAGAAAATAAAAGATCGGATACCTGTTGCTAACAGATAATGGAACAGGGAGCTGGGTACACCTAGATCTGTTTTTATACGGTGGATGCGTACTGTGTAAAATAATAAAAAGAACTATGTAAACAAAACATACTGTGTGAAAACAGATTTGCTGAAAAGTGGTAAATCTCTGTTAAAATTAAGCAAAGTGTATAAAAACTGATTTAAAATATAAAGATGCATTTGGTCGAAATGTTTTATTTACTGAATACATATTTCAAAGTGTATGTATTACAATATAAAAAAAGAATTAATATGTTGAGGAAAAAAAATATGCTAAATTTATGTTAAGTTCCGTAGTATGGAACACGGAGAAAGGACGAATTTGAAAAATTCGTACAAGAAATACATGATTTTTATGATATTTTCTAGGAACTAATTAAACGTATTGAAAACCGTGTAACAGTAAATAAAATGTTTAAAAAAAAACCGCGTAAAAATAAGTAAAACATAGCAAAACAGAGTAAAAAAAAAAACTATATAAAAGGTAATTAAACATGTAAAAAAATTGCGTAAAATGAGACCTAGGTGTATCTATGACAAACATGAGTATAAAACACTACGTTCGTTTTCACGAGTTTCCTCTGTGGTTGCTCTCAATTTTTAATTTATATTCGACCAATGGTATTTTGAGAGTGTTGAACACGAAAAATGATTTAAGTAAATAATATGAAGGTGTTTAAAAATTTGGAAGGGAGGAAAGTGTTAAAAATACTTATATGAAATTTCGTTTGCTTATCGAGAAAAAATTAGAATTAATTACACCTGATCAATTAGATTTGAAAATCTTTGAACCAATAATTGCTATAAATAGCAATGAAATTGAATAATAAAATCTTAAGTAACTAAAACAACATTTTTAAAATATAGATACACGAGTATGTAACTTCTAAATTTAATTGTCTTAAAAAACAAAAAATTGTCTTTCCGAGCTTTGAAATGCAACTAAATTCAATTCAAATCTTAAAATTTCTTTCAATCAATTTTCTCAAATGGAAAATACATTACTAAATATCAATATTTCCTTAAAAAGAAAGAAAAAAAATTGCTTTTCGTTTACATGTTAAAACCTATACCAACTTTTTGGCCAATCTAAAATTTGAAAAGTTTCAAGTTAATTGTGGAACTCGTTAGCACTTCTAAAAATGCTGAATTTCATATTAGAACTTGTGTAATGAGATCACGTTCGAAGTAGTTGCGGGAGTGATCGCTATTTATAGTAATATTTAACAAGCTTGGACTGGGTTGCAGAATTCGTGAAGGAATTCAACTATAAGAGCCTTGATCGGAAAGTTCTATGATAAGATTTGATTTATAGCGAGCATAGATGCAATTATTAATATTCGAAGGGTCTGGTAATTAATATGGAACTGACTCATGGTAATGCTTTTAAAAATTAGAGTTTTATGTTGAAAGATCTGTGATAAAGTATTTCTAGTAATTAAGGTTTATTAATACTTAAGATTAATGCTTCTACTTTCTGACTTATGAGTGAACTTAAGAAATTTTTAAGAGTAAGTATCTCATTTAATAACACACTACCGCTCACAAGTATCCGGACAGTGGTTGATTTGTAATAATACATGAATGCAAATTAATGACAAGCTACTGACTAAAAATAATTAATTACTTTCTTATGGATTTGTTTATTATAGAAATTACCAACAGTAAAAAAAACCTGAGAAAATTTCGTAACATACTTTTGAATCTATATTTAAAAAGTTTTATTTTATTTACTTGTCGTTGTAATATTAAATTTTATTACTATACCACTGTATTGATATCAGAGTCAATTTATAGCAATTATTTCCAAAATATCCAAAAATTTTCAAATCAAATGGATTTATTTATTATAGAAATTACCAACAGTAAAAAAACCTGAGAAAATTTCGTAACATACTTTTGAATCTATATTTAAAAAGTTTTATTTTATTTACTTGTCGTAATATTAAATTTTATTACTATACCACTGTATTGATATCAGAGACAATTGATAGCAATTATTTTCAAAATATCCAAAAATTTTCAAATCAAACTGAGAAATTGTAATTAATTGTAATTCTTTTCTGAGCAAATTTTTCTAAGCAAACAAAATTCATGTCAAAACCGTACTTGGTTCTAAAATAACTTAAAATATTTGTGTAATCTTTATTCTTTAAACAAAACACGATTACCACATAACTTTTAAAAAAATCATTGTAAATAAAAAAAAAACAATTATTTCACGATACTCCTACATCACAATCGTGGCTTAATTATTGACACTCGGCCTCGAATTAATTAGCCTACCTCGAGGCGTTCTAAGATAATAGCAAAGGAGGACGAAAGGAGAGGCCAACCAGGATGAGGTAACCGCAAGAATCGTCGCGGAGATGTCACAATTTCCACGATAATGTTTATTCATGATCACGATTAGCCACTTACCACGCAGCCTATCTCTCCGTGCAGCGTGGCTCGTGAATTTTCATGGGCCATTACTTTCTCGTTCTTGAGAATCGATCCGATCTTGATGCACGAAGCTCAGGCTCTCCCCTTGGAATTGGTCGAACGGTAGAACCGAAGATCCGTTTTAGAAGTGGAAAAAGAAATTTCCAGTACTCGAGCAAGATTGCGTTGCCTGCTGTGAATAAGGGATGGCTTATTCAAGAGACGACCTTGGAATAAAGAAGTTTCTTTGACTCCAATTCAGTTTGTAGAGAGCAGAAACGTAATAATGATAGCGGACCGGAATTTTGATTAGTTAAATTTTAAAAAATGTTTAACGATGCATTTATATAGTTTAATTTATGACAACTTTACGATTTATTTATTTTCGTTGGTGATATACACTATCGCAAAGAAGTTTGGAAACATTTGAATTATTTAAGAAATAATAAAGAAATAATAATTGTTTTAAGAAATTATGTTTTAAAAAACTAAAAAAAAATGTAATAAAAGAGTAGACCGAAAATGGTACACGCAGACATATACAGGGTGGTCCACGCAACTTGTCTCTTTAATTTGCAAAGTATGCGTTGCACGAAAAAGTTTTGCATACAAAAGTTGCATCTTTTGAAGGGGTACATTATGTAGCGTATTAATTTTTTTTATAGGTGAAAGCGTTTCGGAGATTTGAAGGTTGACTTTGTTTTTTTAAACGGAATACTATATTTTTTATGCCAAAATGTGTCAAACGATCACAGTCGACGTGCCTCGCGCACGTTATTTTCATTTCCGCAACAACTATCTACTGACGTGTACAGCACGTCATTTGCGACTTTCAAACATAAACGTCTCGACGTGACACGTTTTTCCAGCGTAAATGGTTAATCGTCAGTACTTCTAGTGTTAGCCCTTCGTGCTCCTTTGGCTCCGCCACAGAGACATTCTGTTTTCAACACGATTACGCTTAATTTCTAAAGATAGCGCACGATGATGATTTACAAAATTAAACATTTATGTTTCGTTTGCGAGAGGAAGGATATTTGTAAAATGAATAAAAACAAGTACTTTCACGAGCAGTAGTAACTTTTTCAGTTCAAAATAAAACTTCTTTTCTTCGGTGATAAAGAATCGCGTGAAGTGCGAAGGGATAACACATCTTGCGCGTAAAGTGACTAAAGTCGTTTTTCACGGATTATTGATGGATTATTGTTATCGATGGGTTTTTTTGATGTTTTTACGATAAGATCAGATAGACATATGTTGCAAAAATACAAAAGGTGCGTTGCAAGAATGAATTCCTATGAATTCGTTTGACTTTGGCGGCAAAGTGCCCGCCCAAGATATGTTAACATATTAACACTTTATCGACCGGTCGTGATTGAGGCTGCCACTCAGTAAGGACTGGCTTAGTCGCGCGCGCATCTGCTCCCAGTACGAACTAAATTTTCGCTATTCATTGTGTTGTGCTTACTCCGTTTGTTTCAAAGGAATGCTATGGTCTGACAAACTATCTAAGCAAAACTCTTCATCTCCACGCTCTTTATCCATTGTAAAGGGTAAAAAATATTATAAATCATAAGGATATGGAGCGGTTAGTATACAACTACTAACAAAACAGTAAAGAAACGAAAACCATCGATAGCTAAAAGCCGATTAATAGGCTATCGGTTGACAAGCATCGGCAATCGAAAAGCCGATTAATAAGCTAGCGGTCGATAAACATTGGCAATCGAAAAGCCGATTAACCCTCTATGGGACCGTGTGACTTAAAAGTTACAAACTGATGCATCTATATTTTAAAAAATTAATTTTCTTTAGTTATCACTGCACTATTAAATTTGATTACTGTATTATCCTAGTGACACCACGATTCATCTACAGTAATTATTAGTTTAGGATTGGGTTAAATATGAAAGCTGCGAACATTAGTTTCATAATATATGCTCTAAGTATGAGAACATTTGTGATTTGCGTGGAAAATTAAAAAAAAAGCAACATGTCAACTAATTTTCTCTTGTATTATAATTTATATAAGCTACATTTTGTTGTATTTGTAACAGGTGGACGCTCTAACCCGAATTTTCATGCGTGTAAGACCGTCCATTTGCAATATTAGTATTCTTTGATTAAAAAAAGAAACAAATACTTTAATATATCGTGAAGTATGATTTATATATATTCTAAATTACATATAGCCTGCTTTAACCCTCTATGGGACCGTGTGACTTAAAAGTTACAAAGTGATGTATCTATGTTTTAGAAAATTACTATTAAATTTGATTACTGTATTGCTGTAGTGACACCACGATTCATCTACAGTAATTATTAGTTAAAACATTTTCAAATCAAAGTGAAAAACTGTGATCAATCGTAATTTTTTTTTTCAATAAGCAGACAAAATTTGGGCTATAGAGGATTAACCCCTTGGCTACTGTGGGCGCATATACGCGCTCAGAAATTTTGCTTCTGTGACACGGAGAGCGCATATAAGCGCTCAACACAGTTTGCTTTTCTGACACGTAGGGCGCACATAAGCGCTCAACACAGTTTGCTTTTCCGACACCGAGGACACATATAAGCGCTTTGAATATTTTATCTATCATTATTCCGATAGATCTCATTTCAGTTAGACGAAAGTGACATTGTAAATGAATTCTTACCCGTGTGGTACGGCTGGCGCGTCTTAAAATCTGCCGTAGTCAAAGGGTTAATAGGCTAGCGGTCGATAAAGTGATAACCCTTTTGCGACGGATGCCGTCTATATACGGCAGTCACTTGGTGCATCACAGAAGCTGACGCTGTCTACATACGGTAGCCACTTTTTGGCCCACAGAGGCTGACGCCGTTTATACACGGCAGTCATTTATTAGTTTAGAACTGTTGACGCTGTCTAGATACGGCAGTCAGTTGTTGATTCACAGAGACTGTCGCTAACAATATAGGGCACAAATTTTATTGTTAGAGAAATAAAGAATTTTTCCCAGTAAGAGTCTTCCATGCGAATAAAGGCAACACAAAATTGTTTTGCTAAAAATTTCTTGATACGAAAAACTGCATTTATTTTTTATGAGTTTGTACGATAATCTGTGTCGCGATCCAAAGCAGCTGCTTCACCGTTGCGACGATTATCGTTGCGCTCCCACTAACTTAATACTGGGAGGGCTAGTTCAATGAGATGGTGTTTCAAATTGATGTTTGAAGAAGTAAACTCAAATAAATTATATATTATTTAATGCTTAGTTGATGTTGAGTTGTACATGTTTGCGATGTTTCAATGTATCTTGGTGTTTGGTGTTTCTACGTGGTTCGTTTTACTATGCTGATGGTGTTCTACGATGTTGGTGTGATAGTAACAGTAATATCGATCATGATTGTAATGTGATGTTATGCTGATATTTATATTCTAAAATATGTGGTGCTGACTGCTGATTGGTGGAAGTTGGAAGGGAAAGGGCAACAAGGAATTGAAAATAAAGGTTGCTGATTCGATAGAGAAAAAAGGTGATGGAGGGAGAAAGTGAGGGTAGAAGGAGTTGGAGGTAACTGTACATGGAGGAAAAACCCGGGAAGGAAGGAAAAGGTGTGAAAATGACGAAGCTAAGGAGTTCGGTTTAGGGTTTTATGGTAGGTCTGATTTAATTGGTTTATGATGGTTTATTGTTCGGTGATGCGACCGAACAGAGTTTATAGTGCATCAGATTCAAATAACTTATAGATACCTACAAAAAATAAAATGAACCGAATCGCTACTTAGCGCACCGTCGCGAAAGACGACAAAGTATGGTCAGTCGCGCTGTTGCGAAAAGTGGCCAAGCACGGTACAGGTGTATCGTCGCGAAAGGGTTAAGCCAAATGGTGCGCGAGAGTCGCCTTTTCGAGTGCAAAGGGTTAAAAGGCTAACCGAGGCCACCATCTGCGACGATCTCGTGTCTTCGTTCCGAGGCCCTGCGCGCCACCCACGTGCTCGCGGCTCGTTAGGCGACAGACGCAATTTGACCCATTAGCACAATCGCATAACGCGGCTAACGGAACCAGCGGAGGCGCAGACCGGAAAACATCGGCGCGATTCAGAATGCCGACGCGTGCCGCATCGCGCTCGCCTTGCCCTGCATGTCCATATATGCGAGCAGCAGTCTTGCTTGCCTAGGAGCACGCGCGCGCGGGAACACGCTGTGACGAAGAGGAATTCCTCTTGGGCCTAGGCTTCGAGAAAGCACCACGGAGTTGGCAGGGTTAGCTTCTTGGTTGTCGATGCGTAATGCATGAGATCCGCGACGTTCCGTCGCAAAACGAGCCACGCAACACTGACACAGTTCCTCGCGCGCGCGATCAGCAGTAAAGAGCTAGTGGAATCTTGTCCAGATTGAGGACCGTTTAGAGTTGCGCGCGGTTAGCGTGCAAGGTTTGCGAAAGGCATATGTTAGGCGTTGGAAAAAGTTCGTGTGGATTTGTGGGACAAAATTCACGGAGTCCGAACTTTCGTGAAATGTAATTTTATTTAGTAAAGTAATCATTATTAATTTATATTAATAATATTAATAATAGTTCCAGAAAAATGTATACATTGTTTAACGGGTCATAACTTTCTGATTTTTCTTTCTGTTTAAGGTGTAATTAATTAGACATAACGAGTGGACCGAGATTAACTTTTGAAAAAAGAAAATTTATTTTAAAATTCTATTGGAAGCGTTCATTTTATGTAGACTCTGTTGTAGTTTAAATATTAATTATATGTGAATAAAAAGTGGAGTTATAATCATTTAAGTTGTGTATACATTTTTTTGGGACACCCTGTATAATAATATAATAATAATATTAATAATATTATAATTAATAGCTCTTCTCCAATGTTTTTTAAATTTACACTCGAGTTCTGATTGCGATTAAAATTCTGATTAAAAAAATCTCGAGTTCTGATTGCGATTAAAATTCTGATTAAAAAAAATCTCGAGTTCTGATTGCGAAAAATAAATTAACTGCTGTTTTGATCTCGTTATCGTTTTCAATTTTTACAAGCTTGGAATAAACTTGAACCAGTTTGTTATGCTGTATATTTAATAACAGAAAGATCTCTACAAACACTACAAATTCATTCTGCTGCATTTCTTGCGACATTTCCGAAGTTAAATTCATAAAATACGAAAGCATGAATTTTTAACATGTCGCTTACCATCTTAAACTTTGGATAGATAATGGAATATTGAAACGAATGAAGAATTGAGATAGTGTACATCAACTAAATGGACAAAATCTTGTAACGATATTACCATTATTATATCATTTCTGCAAAATACTACAAGAAATTAAATTTGAATTTATCTCTCGCAAAAAACCGTACGAACTTTCTCCGCTACCTAATAGAAGTACAAAAGTGTTTCAATAATTATCCGCAATGTAGTGACGTTGTTTGTTACATTGTCTATAACATTAATCCTCGCCACGCACGTGGAACTTAAAGTTTATTTAAAACAAAAGAATGCAACATAATTGACTTAATAATAATTGTAATGATTAACGCAATATTGTAATCAACGAAACAGGATTGAACGTAGAATATCGAACATCAAATATCGAGCATCACGACAAAAAGCATTTTTTTATTTGGTGGGTCCGTCTTTATATCCTTGGTGCCGACTATTTCACTTTAGCTTCTGCATCAAACTATTTCATTCTGTTTCAGAACCTTTATATGTCGTATTTTAATATATCGCAACAATTTGCAATTGGTAAATCTCTCTATAAAGCCACGCGATTTGGAAGATACATACTTATGTGTATGAATTTTTTAAATTTTATTTTGGTTATTGTATTATTAAATTTTGTTATTAAATCACTGTACTGATACCAGGCAGTTCATTTACAGTAATGGCCAATAAAATAGAACACAGTTTCTCGAACATTTAGATATATTGTAAACATTGTAATTATATTAAATTGTATTAACGTGGTCTTTTAATAGTTTTGAATAATCTGATGCAATAGGACTGCATTATATTGTTTCAGTTGGATTTTATTAGGTTGGCCAAAAAGTTCGTGCGAGTTTTAACGTGTAAATAAAAAGCGATTTTGTTTTATTAGAGTAGGAAATATTTTTATTCAATAATGTATTGTCCATTTGAACTGCTAAGTAACCTTTTGTTTTTTATATTTGAACTGAATTTAGTTCCATTTCAAAGCACTGGAAGACAACTATCGCTAACAATAACAAATAATCAATAACAAATAATAATGTATTGCAAGAGAACAGTTATTTTTCATTTTTGCGAAAAATGTTTTAGAAAATGTAAAATAATGAACTTTTTCTGCGATGAAAAATATAATTTGAAGACTGATTTTGATGTTATTACCTTTTTCTTTACTTGTCAAATCGGTTAACTCAGACATCAAAAAATTGTGATATTAATAACAATTACATCAAACCTATTCTATCTTATTCATTCTACACGTCTTTCAACGCATCAAAGCTAAATCTGTATTTATGCATTATACAATGTTCATTTCAATTTTTATTTTAAAGGAAATTTTGAAAAACAATGTATATTATTTCATCACATTTCTCCATTTTCTGTTTTATCGAGTTCATCGATTTGGCCACAGTAAATCATGGAAAATATCCCCAAAGTTATGGTGATTAATTTATAAAATTTCTACGAGAATTACTAATGGCTAATTTTTACCACTCTGGTAGTTCCAATATTAAATCATAGTTTGTTTTTTTTTAATAATTCCTCTTCTTATATCTCTAAAGAAAATTTATTATTGATATCTATTATACTTATTTGCGATGTTAATCATGGAAAATGTCCTCAAAGTCATCCTGGTTAATTTATAAAATTTCTGCGAGAAATCACGAATGCATAATTCGGCCTGTGAACAACTCAAACATTAGTCTCCTATCAAATCGTTCCCCGATCAAAACCTTCCTCCACACAATTACCCCGTAAGGCCAATGAAACAGCTACAACACCGACCAACTATCAATCGTTTATCGAGATGAAACGTGGTCAACAGCCCGTCGCGGATCATTTCGCTATTAGTCAGCTGAGGAACCTGTGAAGAGGAGCAGGTAGCCAGCGTCGGATGAGAAACGCGACCGTCACGGACAGTCGTGTGTAGGAAAGAAGGTCCGGTTTGTCGAACGTGGGCGCGATGCCCTCTTCTCACAATGATTCCCGCGATCTACACAGAGAGATCCTGTACCCTTGTCACCGGCTGCTCCCCAAGCCCCCCTTTCAAGGATTTCGGATGAAAGGTTCGTGAGCGGCCGAGCGGGTGAACGCACCCTGAAAGCCAGGACGTTGTCCCTAGACGCCTACGTGGTTTCGTCTGGATCTCCACACGTCGGCTATAGGCTAAACCGCGGCAAGGACCCGCGGTGAATTTCTAAGAAAGGCTATGCAATTTTCGAGGCCTGTTCCGGAGCGGTCTTGTTAGCCGACACGCGAAAATTTATCACCCCGTCGTCGTTACAAGCGGCTAACTATCTGCGGTGCTCCTCTCGCCGACCGGATAGGGTATCATCATCAGCGAGTGATGAGCGTGGTGGATGTAATGAGCGGAATTACTTCGATGGAAAAGTTCGTGTATCATTTGGACATCGTCGAGTGTGGCGAGATTGAGTTCTTCTGTTAAAGCTGGGAATCAGCTTTAGCGCCCTTTAACTCTTTGAGGTACGGTGGGATTAAAAGTGTCCCACCTTTTTCATGTATTTCACGGCATGGTGGGACATTTTTAGTCCCACCTCGAAATCTTGCAGTAGCTGCATGCGCATAGGTTTATATTTCGCCTTATTTATGTAAAGCAGTTGGTAATGTATTCAAACATTGTTACAAATGTATTTTTTGTGTTGGCAACATTCAAGACGCAATTAACGATTGACCAATTGTTATGAACGGAAGGTTTATTGCGCTAACATTTTAATTAACTATTACTATTTCGTTATGTTTTTACATGGTGTTATACCTTTATTAATAAAAATATACCAATTTCGTTCCATTTAAAACCCGATAAAATTCCTGTGCAACATGGGTCTATTTTTGATCTGAAATCCTGTGCCTCAAAGAGTTAACCCTGCTGTACACTTCGGGTCTACGCTTTTGCTCGAAAATCTTAGAACGGTTGTAATATTTGTTCCAGATTTATCCTGATTGAAAGATACGAAATGATTAAGTTTATTGGTTGATACTTTGTAAGACGAAGAAAGTATGCTCTACTGGTACGTTGAAAATTTTAATTTGATTTTAACTGTAAATGCAATTCAAGTTTCAGGTTTTATACAAAAATACAAGTTTTACTGAGAGCAGCCAGTGTCCTAAGACTTTTGAGCGAGGGTGTATATGACTCGAAATGAAGTTTGCTTTTACGGAAATGCTATGATTTTAAATATGTTTCTTTGATATTGTATATTTTGTTAGTCTAGAATATTTAAAAACGGAAAATAAATTTTTTTAACCTTTTTACTGTGTCACGCGAGTTAATTTTGTTAGGGATTGTTTGCTTTACAATATATCGTTAGATTTGTATTAGAAACATATTATATTATGCCTATATTTGTAAGAATTAAAATCGAGCTAACCCAAGTTAGTTACGTTTTATTAATTTGTATTTTTGCCTACGAAGAAGTTTCTGATTAACAAATTACACAATATAAAAGTTAAGGGATACGAATGTCTAGTGTAATTGTAAGTAAGAAAGACAACAGGGTTAATAACTGATGAGACAAGAGTTCTGAATCTGACTCGCAGTTCTAGTATTAATAATACTAAATAAATATGAATGCTTGCTAGTTGGAAATAGTCTCCGGTCTGCCGAACTAAAATAAGAAAGTAGATTAACTCCAGAAAGAATTCGGAGGTTAGTGTTTTTAAAGAAGAATATAGATTAAATATTTTGATATACTGTTATATTTTTGCTCGCGTTTTGTTTAACTGTGATCGATGAAAATTTGTTGAGACTTCAGTTCTTAAAACAAAATATTCCCCTACTGTAAGGAAACCCAGTTCTACCACAAAATCTAACTTAATGTGCTGCAATTTTTTAATAGACATTTAAAAAAAAAA